>JARQOD010000327.1:0-95118 GCA_033576555.1 Oophaga sylvatica
GGCTGTTACAAATGTGAAAAGGTTATATAAGATGATGGATTTGCCTACTACGGGCAGATTTCAGCCTTCAGTGTGGAAGGATTATGTAGCACAAAAGAAGGAAAGTTATGTGATGAGGGACTCCTGTATCAAGCACAGGCACATCTCAAAGTAGCAAATGATTTGAAAGTTCAGGACTGAAAGGAAGTAAATGATGTAGGAGGGTCAGGAGGTGCTGAGCCTTTGTTCGGATATATAAAATGCTCTGCATGTGATCTTGTTGATGTAACTAAAATGGCCGCTATATCCTTTATGCCCATCATGGTTCCAAGTTCTCCAAGCCCTCAGCCACCGCCCTATAATGGCACCGATCTCAGAACAAAGGGAGGTTGGACTTGTAGTGCATGTGGTGAACAGAATCCGCCCTGGGCGGAGACCTGCCGTGTCTGTGGGGCGGGTTGCCCCTGGTGTAATGCCCAGCCCAATGCCCCTCCCATTCCCAACAGTGAGACGCCCCCAGACAACACCCTTTCCACTTTCCCCAGCGGCCATCTTGGGACACCCAGAACCACCCAGTCAGGCCTATACCCCCCCTATATCCCCTCCTGACACCTTCTGGCACCTACCACCAACCACCCGGACAGCCGAAAAAGGTTTTAGTTCCCGTCGCTGAGACCCCTGTCACAGGACTCGGTCCTTCAACCCCTGCTTCTATTCCTAATCCGGAAGCTACTGCATTACCTCTATTCCCAATGGGTGCCCCTCCCAGGAGAGGAAAAATTAGGCACCAGGAATTATTTGAAACCAATGATAAAGTAGTAAAATTTGTGATTGCTTTGTCTAAAGAGTTAACTAACACCCACTCTACAGTGTCTGCTTCTCTCCCAGAATTTACAGGTGACACAGTGCACGATTTCTCGCCTGATGACCTTGTATACATAAAAAATTTATGAGAAGAGACTGTCTCCAGCCCAGATCTGAGGGCCCCTACACTGTGGTCCTGTCCACCCATACTGCCCGAAGCTCGAGGGCAAGAGCACCTGGATTCACGCCTCCCACTACAAGAAGGACAAGATTAGCCAGCAGTCATGAATCTTCCGTTACATATCCTTTTGAGCTATATCCTGATCTCCAGTAGTGCCAGCATGCCCACCTTCTGGGTTAATACTACAACCCCTGTGGTTATCTTTAAGTTCGATTTCTATCAAATATTCAACTGTGATAGGAATGATTTCAAGGGATCAACGCACCAGACTTAGGGGAAAAGGGACATTTTATCTCTATGTCACCCGCTCAAGGAATAAAAACTGTTATGATTGGTCAAATATGGGATAGAAAACAGAAAAAGGGAAAATTGGCAGATGAAGCTAGATACAATAGATTGATAGATAAGACATACAAGTGTTATATTTGTAGGAACGGATCTGAGAATGCAGAAGTCAGTGACAGCAAGCAGAGATATAAGGGAGGGGGAAGTGCTGGTAGCAGCGAGATGGTATTTTGCTTTAGACCAAGGTCATTCTACAGATAAGCAAACTGCAGGCTGAGGGAGAGAGGACACACAAACTACGCAGTGGTTTGACCAGCCCCTCCCGTCGGGTATTCGTGAGGATGCACAGGGTTTTAGTCAAATTTGTTGAATATGTTTTTAGAATAGACACAGTATGTAAGAATCGAAGGTCAGAGTATGTGAGAAGCAAATAGACAGGCAGAGAAAGGAAGTTACACTAGAAGACAGAGTTCAGGAAAGAGCCAAAAGATTATTTCTGGACTCTAAGAAAAACTTGGGTGGAAATGGGTTTTGTCAAAGAAAACAAGACTAGTAGAGAGTTCTAACAAGTTTTATATGAATGGG
This sequence comes from Oophaga sylvatica, assembly GCA_033576555.1. Lineage (NCBI taxonomy): Eukaryota > Metazoa > Chordata > Amphibia > Anura > Dendrobatidae > Oophaga > Oophaga sylvatica. The sequence continues at coordinate 1,835 of JARQOD010000327.1, forward strand.
TTAAAAAAAAAAAAAAAAAGAAGTGACAAGGAAAAACTGAAAGTAAGTAGACCGGATTGGAGATCAGTTAAAGCAGAGGATCTAGCCAGAATAGCACAGGGGGCACAACATGATTTAGCGCAGGCAAAAAGAGGTAGCTTGCACATGAACCCCCTTGTCTCTTTACCCCCCATTCCTAATTGCACAGTACAGGTGAACCTACCAGGGGGACATGAGGTTGAGTTCCAAGTGGACACGGGGGCAGACAATTCAGTAATTACAGAAGAGGACTGGCCATTTGGGAAAAGTGATTTCTCCCACCATGTTATAGCAACTCCTTACAACTCTCCATCTATCCTGCTCCCCGTCACTAAAAAGATTCCCCTGCAAATTCAAGGAACCACTGTACACACACAGTTAATGGTATCACCACGGGGTCAATGTAATCTTTTAGGATGTGATGTGTTGTCACAATTGCAAGCACATATTGAGTATTATCCTGATGGAACTGTCACTATGACACCAGGACTGAAGCCAAGCACTCTTTGTAAAATCATGTCGCTAGACGTTGCTAGTATAGAGGACACAAATGAATTTCCTTCAATGTTAGAAGGTGTGATACCGTATGATTTCTGGGCTTCAGATAAAACAGATGTGGGCAGATTAAGGGTGCAGCCAGTCATGGTCAAATTAAAGCCAGGTGCAATTCTGCCCCAACAGAGACAGTATCTTCTTAGTTCAGCTCAAGAGACGGCTATTGCTCAGCAGATGCAGAAACTGGTAACAAGGGATATTTTAGTTAAAACCTAGCCCCCACCTTCGGCATCTCTGCAGCTAAGAGTAAGGTTCCTTATCAATGGCCTTGACAGTACAAATTCCAATCTTCAGCTTCCCCCTTCGGCTACGAGATTTAACCCTCTATGTATTGGCTGGTACAATATATATATACACTTTTGTTCCAGATATCTCAGGATGCTGCTTAGTTTACAGTTATTGATTTTGCCAATGTTATTTTTATAATATGTTGATGATTTACTGATTTGTGCCCCCTCCAGGAAACAGTGTCGTATTGCAACAATATTACTTATGTTGTTTCTGTACCAAGCTGGTTATAAAGCGTTAAAGGATAAACTGCAATTTTGTAAATCTTCAGTTATATTTTTGGAATATTGCATTATACCGGGGGGAACGACATCTGACCAGCGCTCGCAAACAAGCTGTACAGAATTTTCCTATTCCTGTTAATGTTGCCGCTCTTAGGATATTTCTTGGACTGATTTTCTACTGCAGGCAGTGGATTCGTGCTGTGTCAGTCCTCATGCAGCCTCTCTATGACTGTATCACCATTGTGCTTTTTAAACTAACTCCTGAAGGTATAGACTGTTTTTATTTTCTCAAAAACAGGATTGTGGCAGCTCCAGTGCTAGGAACCCTCAACTATGAACTACCATTCACCCTGTATCTCCATGAATAGCAGGGACGCGTGGCAGGAGTATTGACTCAGTTACATGGTAACAATCAAAGGCCAGTGGCCTGTTTCAGTGGAAAACTAGATGCAGTGGCTAGAGTGCTCCGTCCTGTGTACGGGCAGTACATGCTGTAGGACTATTGCTCCACAAATCGTCTGTCAGTATTCCGGGTTTTCTAGGTAACTTTGTCAATGATTTTGCCCTTTGTTAAAATGGAGTTTGCTGTTTTCTGTGCCCTACTTCCTGTTCGTTTGTTTAAAACCCGGCTCAGGTGCTGGCTTCACTGCTGGAATATTCTGCTTCTGTTTCCCTGCAACCCAGCTGCTTGTTCCTCACAGATCATTGTGTATTTACCAGGGAAGTGCATAACCAGGTTATCTTCAGGTGTTTCTCTGCCACAGCAGTTTCTACCCATGGCTCTGGACATTCTCTGCATATGTAAGTTGCACATACTGTGTTGTCACTAAACTGTTGACTTGGGAATTTAACCCTTGGTTCACTCCATCTGATAAGAACTGTGTTTCTGAACTGTTGCTGTTTAACCCTTTGTGCATTACCTCTGGTGAGAGCTGTTGGAACTATTACTGGAACCTTACTGACTTATGAACTTGTTGTTGGACTTCACTGAATTAAGCCACAACTGAGATTAACTTGTTCCTGGACCTCCCTGTGTTTTCTGCATACCTGGATCTGACTCTTCACACACCAGCAGTGTGTAAATCCAGCCATGTAACTTGTGCATCAGACTTACCTTGTGGTCACATTTGTGTGAGGACTCCGTCGTAAGAACTTTACCACCCTCGCTATAGAGGTTCAAGGACTTATATATCCGGATTCATATAACTGGACTTGTGTATATATATATGGACTCATTGCATGTCACTACGGGTTGTTTGAATATTGTTTTTGGGGTTTTTCTGTTTCACAAATACATTATTTGCATTCAAAGAAACCCGTCTCTGATTGTTCATTGCCCCACGCTATCAGAATCCTCGAGTTCCTACAATAGTATTACAGGATATTCCAGCCTAAAAAAGAGGATTCTGCTGGGGCAATGACGGAGACACGGGCAGACAAACTGTTCACCATAGTTAACTCCTTGCAGCAGGAGGTGTCGGCTGCACTCAATCAAATTAGAGACTTGGAGTCTCGGGTTAACCACAATGCACAGGGGTTTGGTCAGGCTCTCCAAGATCTACGTTCTAGGTTAGGAGTCCTGGAGGCCTTACCTACTGAGCCAACCTCATCCACCAGCATGCCCAAATTGCCTCCATTTCGTTTTAATGGTGACCGAAGTCAATTCCGTGGGTTTGTTAATCAATGTATATTATTTTTTGATGTACATGCCTCTTACTACCGGTCTGATAGATCTAAGGTTCTATGTATTATTATGTTGTTGACATCACGTGCACTGGCTTGGGCAAATCCTATGGTTGAAAGTCATGATACCCGTCTAAATAATTTGGACAATTTTCTGGCAGCCATGGCGCAAATGTTCGACGATCCCAACCGCCGTGCTACCGCTGAATCTGCCTTGCTTTCCTTACGCCAGGGGAAACGGTCAGTCATAGAATATGTTACTGAATTTAAAAGGTTAGTGGTGGACACCCAGTGGGAAAACAATGCTTTATTACCAATCTTTAGAAAAGGTTTGTCAAATGTAATCAAGGATGAGCTAGCTCGTTCAGAGTCTCCACAGGAGTTTGAATTGTTTATACAGCACTGTGTACGTATTGATATCCGTTTAACTGAACGCAGACAAGAAAAATGGGCCGCTGTAAATCGCATTACTAATTACTCTCTTCCGTCCAGGGAAACCACAGGCAAAAACCCGCGAGAGGCTGAGGAGGTGCCTATGCAGGTGGACTCTCTGCAGAGACGTGAGAATAATGAACGCCGCGAACACCGTTTCCGTGAGCGCTTATGTTTCTATTGTGGTCAATCGGACCATTTCCTCATCAATTGTCCTAAATGTCCTAGGCGACCCAACAAGGTGTTGGCGGTAGTAGGGGATTATGATAACACAGATGCTGAGTCTGAAGTTTCAGAAACCAGTCTACATCTAGATGCGGTTTTTCCCCAATACTGATGCCGACTTCCCCTAAAGATCAAGGGGAGAAATATTCACATTGTTCTCTTCCTATACAGATTCAGTGGGAGGAACAGTGGATATCAAGTTCTGCCATGATAGACTCTGGAGCAGGTGGGAATTTCATGGATTCTTCTTTTGCAGAGGAACATGGTATAAAGACACAACTAAGAGCTTCACCAATTACTATGGAAACGGTGGATGGTTCCCCATTAGTTTCTGGACCAGTAGATCGGGAGACAGTGCCTCTGGAGTGTAAGATGGAACCAGACCATCAAGAAACACTTTCATTCATGTTAATATCTTCTCCTCATTTTCCTGTAATTTTAGGAATTCCCTGGTTACGGTCACAAAATCCAATCATCAATTGGGAAACCAAGGAGATAACCTTTCTCCCGAAGTGCAGTTCTACCATCAGTCCAACTGTAGCGGCTCCAGTTACCCAGAACTTGGAAGAGGTGATACAGGTACCTACTCTCCCTCTGATTTATCAGGAATTCTCAGACATTTGTGATAAAAGGAAGGCAGATCAACTTCCCCCACATAGACCGTATGACTGCCCCATAGAATTGCTTCCTGGAGCAGCGATTCCTTTCGGCCATGTTTACCCGTTGGCGGCTCCGGAATTAAAATCTTTACGAGAGTATATAGATGAGAATTTAGCCAAGGGGTTTATCCGACCATCTTCTTCACCAGCGGGAGCTCCAATATTCTTTGTAAAGAAGAAGGATGGTACTCTAAGACCCTGCATTGACTACCGGGAGTTAAATAAGGTAACCATTCGTAACAGGTACCCGTTGCCCCTAATTCCAGAATTGTTGGAAAGAGTTCGCCAGGCCAAAGTATTTACCAAATTAGATCTTCGTGGGGCATATAATTTACTCCGTATACGGCCCGGAGACGAATGGAAGACAGCTTTTAGATGCCGGTATGGACATTTTGAATATTTGGTGATGCCATTCGGACTCTGTAACGCTCCTGCTGCTTTTCAACATTTAGCCAACGACATTTTCAGGGATTTATTGGACCAATATGTGGTAATTTACCTTGATGACATCTTAATCTTTTCTGACTCCTTACAGGAACATCAGGAACATGTCAAGACCGTACTTAGACGTTTGAGAGATAATCATTTGTACATCAAACTCGAAAAGTGTGAGTTCCATTGTTCTGAAATTCAATTTTTGGGCTATGTTATCTCGCCTCAGGGATTGAATATGGAGTCCAGCAAGATCCAGGCAATCTTGGACTGGCCGGTACCAGGAAACATTAAGGAGGTACAACGATTCATTGGCTTTGCTAACTTTTATAGACGGTTTATCCGAAATTTTTCAGAAATTGTCCGTCCCATCACTCTCCTCACCAAGAAGGGGAAGAAGTTTGAATGGTCTTCGCAAGCTCAGGAAGCCTTTGATCGCCTGAAGGGTTGTTTTACCACGGCTCCAATATTGATGCATCCGGATCCTGCACAGCCTTTTATCGTGGAGGTGGATGCGTCTGACTGTGCATTGGGAGCTATCCTCTCACAACGTACCGGAGACAAAGGTTTGCTGCACCCGTGTGCCTTCTTCTCTCGTAGGTTATCTTCTGCAGAACTGAACTATGATGTGGCAGATAAGGAACTTTTGGCAATTATTTCTGCCTTTAAGGAATGGAGACACCATTTGCAGGGGGCAACTCAGCAGGTAGTAGTACTCACGGATCATCGCAATTTGGAATTCCTTAAGTCTGCCAGGTGTCTTTCTCCTCGACAAGCTAGGTGGAGTTTGTTCTTGAACCAGTTTAATTTTATTATTTCGTACCGCCCAGGTTCACGTAATGGGAAAGCTGACGCATTATCCCGAATCCATACCGTGGATTCCGTGCCTGGGACCCCGTCGAAGACCATCTTGTCGGAGGCCAATTTCGTTGGAGTGCTCCGGAACCGGGACTTGTGGCAGGAGATCAAGCTGGCCTATGACGGTGACGTATTTCTTGCAGCTCCACCTGACAATGTGAATCTTGTCCTTCGGAATGGTGTGTGGCTTAGAGATCGATGTATTTATGTCCCAGAGGCTGTAAGACTTCGAGTTCTCAGATTGGTCCACGACTCTAAATTGGCTGGTCATAGGGGGGTACAGAAGACGCAGGAATTGTTAACTCGTTTTTTTTGGTGGCCTACCTGCTTGAAGGATGTGAATGACTATGTCCGCTCTTGTGAAGTTTGTGCCCGGTACAAGGTTCCTCGTGTTTCACCTACTGGTCTTCTTAAACCGCTACCTGTACCGTCTCGCCCTTGGGGGTCTATTTCGATGGACTTTATTGTGGAGTTACCCACCTCTGGTGGTAAAAATACTATTTTGGTGGTAGTAGATCGTTTAACGAAAGCTGCTCATTTCATTCCGTGTGCTGGTCTTCCCTCAGCTACAGAGACAGTAGATCTAGTTATCCAGAACATTTTCCGGCTGCATGGGGTACCAGATGACATCATTTCTGACCGGGGAATACAATTTACCTCTAGATTTTGGAAAGGATTTTGTTCTGCGCTTCACATTAATGTTTGCTTGTCTTCTGCATACCATCCTCAGACCAACGGGCAGACCGAACGGACAAATCAAACTTTGGAGCAATATCTACGCTGTTACGTCAGTCATTTGCAGGACGATTGGCTGAAGCTACTTCCTCTAGCGGAATTTTCGTACAACAACTCCCAAAGCAGTTCCACGAAGGTAACGCCTTTTTTTGCCAACCTGGGTTATCATCCAAATATTTTGCCTAGGTCTCCGGTTACGATTTCGGTACCAGCGGTTGAAGACAGAGTGACGGCGTTGCAACGTAATCTTGAAGTTTTGAAGGACTCCCTGACCACAGCACAGGAGCGTTACAAAAAGTCGGCCGATAGATTCCGGAAACCAGCACCTATGTATAAGGTAGGAGACTCAGTTTGGTTGTCCACCAAGAATCTAAAATTGGGTGTTCCTTCGCAGAAACTGGGACAGAAATTCATCGGTCCATTCAAGATCACGGGGATTGTGAGCTCTGTTGCCTGTCGGTTGAAGCTACCACGGACTTTAAAGGTACACCCAGTATTTCATGTTTCTTTATTAAAACCAGTCTCTCCTAACACATTTCAGGGACGTATCGTACCTCCCCCTCCACCAGTGTTGGTTGATGGCGAAGAACAATTCGTGGTACAGGATATTGTTAATTCGAGACTTCATAGAAACCGGCTTCAGTATCTAGTTAGATGGCAAGGTTACTCTCCTGAAAATGATTCTTGGGAACCAGTAAGTAACATCAATGCGCCTCTGAAGATTGCTCAGTTTCATCGGAGATACCCGGACAGGCCTGGTCCAGGACCGTCCGGAGGCCGTCTTTAGGGGGGGAGTAATGTCAGTATTCCGGGTTTTCTAGGTAACTTTGTCAATGATTTTGCCCTTTGTTAAAATGGAGTTTGCTGTTTTCTGTGCCCTACTTCCTGTTCGTTTGTTTAAAACCCGGCTCAGGTGCTGGCTTCACTGCTGGAATATTCTGCTTCTGTTTCCCTGCAACCCAGCTGCTTGTTCCTCACAGATCATTGTGTATTTACCAGGGAAGTGCATAACCAGGTTATCTTCAGGTGTTTCTCTGCCACAGCAGTTTCTACCCATGGCTCTGGACATTCTCTGCATATGTAAGTTGCACATACTGTGTTGTCACTAAACTGTTGACTTGGGAATTTAACCCTTGGTTCACTCCATCTGATAAGAACTGTGTTTCTGAACTGTTGCTGTTTAACCCTTTGTGCATTACCTCTGGTGAGAGCTGTTGGAACTATTACTGGAACCTTACTGACTTATGAACTTGTTGTTGGACTTCACTGAATTAAGCCACAACTGAGATTAACTTGTTCCTGGACCTCCCTGTGTTTTCTGCATACCTGGATCTGACTCTTCACACACCAGCAGTGTGTAAATCCAGCCATGTAACTTGTGCATCAGACTTACCTTGTGGTCACATTTGTGTGAGGACTCCGTCGTAAGAACTTTACCACCCTCGCTATAGAGGTTCAAGGACTTATATATCCGGATTCATATAACTGGACTTGTGTATATATATATGGACTCATTGCATGTCACTACGGGTTGTTTGAATATTGTTTTTGGGGTTTTTCTGTTTCACAAATACATTATTTGCATTCAAAGAAACCCGTCTCTGATTGTTCATTGCCCCACGCTATCAGAATCCTCGAGTTCCTACAATAGTATTACATCGTCAGACATCGTGCTTGATCATCTACTGACAGCACTTACACCTTATGATGTATACACCATACTGAACCAGGTGCAACCGGCACACCTTTCAGCTGCACGTCACCTTCGATTGCAATGTGCACTTTTAATGCCTCCAAATGTTTCTTTGCAGAGATGTACCACACTTAATCCTGCCACATTGTTACCTCTCTCGGATCTAGGGGGGAGGTCAGGTACGGTATTGTACAAAGAAGATCCAAGAGAGGAGATTCCTTATGATTGTGTTCAGCTTATGGCACAGGAAACAGCAGGCCTACCCACAGTGTTTAAAACTGAAAGACGTAATGTTGATTTTGAATCTTTTGTAGATGGATCTCGCCACCAAGATGACTCAGGTACCTTCCACACCGGGTATGCCATCGTCTCCCTGAATGCAGTAATCAAAGCAGAACCAATGCTCCCATATCAGTCGGCCCAGGAGGCTGAATTTAAGGCTCTGACCGAGGCCTGTAAGATAGCTGAAGGTAGAATTGTTAACATCTACACAGATTCTAGATACGCATTCGGTATAGCTCATGATTTGGGTCCAATTTGGAAGTCTAGAGGATTCCTGACGGCAGCAGGACATCCCATTAAAAATGCTGACGCAGTCCAGCAGTTAATTGATGCATTACAATTATCAAAAGAAGTAGCTGTCATAAAAGTTAAAAAACATACCAGATGCACTGATCAGGTGAGTAAAGGAAACGCAATGGCCGATGCAGCAGCAAAAACAGCAGCCAGTAGACCACTCCAAGGGGTAACGATGCACCAGGTAAGCGCTCCCAAAAATCCCTTTGTGTCGGAGGATGCCTTATCCCAGATGCAGGCTCAGGTGCGCCAGGAGGAAGTAGAGAAGTGGGAAAAAGAAGGTGCATGTCTGAATGAAGCAAATGGGGTATGGGGAAGAGGGATGCGTCGATGCCTTCCAAGGGCGTTGTACCCTGCGGTCGCCCAGATGTTACATGGGCCAACCCACCAGTCCAAAACTGCTGTGATGAGTGTGATGCAGAAGCATTGGGAGGCACCAGGCTTTCCCACCTGTATAGAGGTTTGATCCAGGGATGCATGGTATGTGCTACACATAATAAGAGAAGGGTAGTCAAGACACCACCCAAACACGCCCCTCGGCCCTTCTATTCTTTCCAGAGACTGCAAATTGATTATATTCAGCTGCCAAAATCAGGGTCATGGGAGTATGTGTTGGTGTGTTTTTGATTTATTCTCAGGTTGGCCGGAGGCTTTCCCGATTGCCAAGGCTACGGCTGCGGCAATCGTAAAGAAGCTTCTTGCGGAGGTGGTGTGCAGGTATGGAGTACCAAAGGTGACCGAAAATGACAGAGGTACACATTTAACAAGCTTTCCACACCCCATATTATCCACAAAGCAGTGGAAAAGTAGAAGGACTAAATAGGACATTGAAGTTAAAAATCTAAAAGGCCATGGCTGAAACAGGGAAATCTTGGCCTGAATGTTTACCATTAGCCCTATACTCAGTAGAGTATATTCCAAATAGAAAAACTGGACTTTCTCCGTATAAAGTACTATTTGGCAAAGTGCCTAGTTTAGGATGTTTCTTTTCCCAAGCACTGGAAATGAGTAACCATGTATTAAGCTCATATGTAAGGGATTTGCATAAAAGACTCAAGAAAGTACATGATAATGTTTTCAGTTCTCTTCCAGATCCGAACCTGGATCCTGGGAGTCTGCAGTCTGGAGACTGGGTAGTCATTAAAAGACACGTGAGAAAGAGTCTGGATCCGAGAATATAGCTCCACTGATATCCAGAAAGAGAAGGAATCTGGGTCAGCTGCACACCGGTTATGCTGAGGATCCCAAAGTTTATATAGATCCCATAGGTGTTCCTAGGGGGGTCCCAGACGAATATAAAGCTCAGAATCAGATCCTGGCGGGTTTCCGTTCTCTCATCCCAACTGTGCAGATCAATTACAATGTAGATTGGATAAATTATATATACTACACCGAGCAAAGATTTATCAATTTTAGTCAAGATGCTTTCCAGAGTATAGTTGAGAAACTGGGCCCAAAACAAAAGAATGACTCTTCAAAATAGACTGGCCATTGACATGATTCTAGCTGAAAAAGGTGGGGTCTGTGGGATGATAGGGGAAGAATGTTGTACTTATATTCCTCAGAATTCTGGAGTCAATGGTAAAACTATAGTGGCCCTTACAAAGATTAAAAATCTGGCTCAGGAAATAAAGGCCAATGCAGGAGTAGATACCTCTTTCTTCTCAGGGTGGCTTGGAGGACTCAAAGGATTTCTCCAACAAGCCTGCTTAGTGGTAACAGGGCTTTTGGTGCTAGGATTGATAATTCTATGTTGTGTGATATCTATGTATAGGAAAGCTGTGACCAATGCAGCCGCCTCCTCAGGTACTTTCCTTTATCAGGAAGTTGTGTCCCTACTATATGATGACACTGATAAGGGTGATATGGAGAAATATACTCCGCAGGATAAACCTGATAAAACCCCCTATAACAAAATACAAATGGAAATAAGAGATTTTGTTTAGGGACAGTTGGAGAACTCCATGTGCAAGTTTGTTAGGGACTTGGTTGTTTGGGGCGGTCCATAAGGGGCCAGTTTCTAAAATGACCAAGCGAAGAAATCCATTACCCCTGTCCCCACACATGGACAGTCTCGAAGGCCGCATATATTAAGGGAAAACTTAGTGTTTAGGGGGGATCGTCAAGGTAAAATATAATTTTCTACTTCTATATTTTTATATTTATATGTTTATATATGTGTCTTGTTATTTTGATATGTCAAGATAACCACGAAGTTTCCCTTAAATGATATTATTCAGATTGAAATTTATTTTAAGATGTCGGTATCAGCTGGTGTCTGTCTCCACCTTGTGTCCTACCACTGTACTACCTTAACCATCAAATAACTTGAACTGGATTCACTAAAATGCCCCCACCTTTGGGGAACTGAGAAACCATGTGATTTACAAGAAGAACAGAATCAATTCTTAGAAAATGAAACTTAAGGATGACACGATGAAAGGAGGACTTAGAAGAAGATCTAAGGACCAATTAGAGATGACCAGATGCTGGACATGTACATATATGGACATCTATAGCTTACCTCCCTGCTCTCGTCCATCCTTTTACTCCACCCTGACATCCTGGGTAGATAATCTTATGTATGTGAAAATAAAGCTTAGAACTTGCCCTGGTGGTCGCCTATAAGCACCATTTGAAGCATGGTCTAAGACTGAACCAGCCTAATTGTCTGACTCATTCTTATTCTGGTACCACATGCTTGTAATCTAATTTGGCGTGACTGAAGGATGAGTGGTTTGTCGTTAAAACCCCGACAAGAGGTCTTAAGTTTACTATAGCAGAGACTTCTGCTAAGAAAGTGGTCAAGGTCTTGTGAGTGAGCCTTGAAAGATTTGAGTCCTTCAGCATAGATTCCAGTATCTGACGAGTAATACCTATCATTCTTTCCCATGATCCGCCCATATGGGAAGCATGAGGAGGATTAAAGATCCAGGTACAGCCATTGGTTGTCAAGAAGTTCTGGACTGGTGTTGAATTCTGTTGTAGTTCTCGACAGGCCCCTACAAAGTTTGTCCCACAATCAGATCTTAATTGTTTTACTGGTCCTCTGATAGAGAAGAATCGTCTTAGGGCATTGATGAAACTGGAGGAGTCCATAGACTCTAACACTTGTATGTGTATTGCTCGTACACTCATGCACGTGAGCAACACCGCCCAACGTTTACTTTCTGCATGTCCGCCTCTAGTACGACGTGCAGCGACTGTCCATGGGCCAAAAACATCCAAACCAACGTAAGTAAATGGAGGTTCTGTGCTTGTCCTGTCGGCAGGTAAATCAGACATCTGTTGTTGCAGTTTTCCTCTTGTCTTACGACACTGAACACAATGATGTATTAAATCGGTCTCTTTGCTCCCACAATCCAGAGGCATGCAGCTCTTAAGGCTCCTTGAGTGAAGTGTCTGCCTTGATGTTTGATTTTGTCACGTTAATGTCGTATTAGGCCTCTTTCACACATCCGGTGTGCGCCTGACGGCGCCCCCGGCATTTAGCCGCAGCGCCGCATCAGAAAACCTGATGTGCCGCTTGCACCGCATGCGTTTTTTTGCCGGATGGTTTCGGAGACATCAGGGGAATCTGGCAAAAAAAAAAAAACGTTACATGCTGCGTTTTGTCCGGCCGCCGGAATGTACATTTCCGCCGCATCCGGACAAAATCGCATACGACGCATTGACATGCGGCGCCATCCGGCGCTAATGCAAGTCAATGCAAAAAAAACCGCAAGCGGCGCATCAGGTTTTCTGCTGCGGCTAAATGCCGGGGGCGCCGTCAGGCGCACACCGGATGTGTGAAAGAGGCCTTAGTAAAGTGGTGATATGGTGATGACTAGGAATAATTAGAGGATTCTTTTCTGCCTCATCTAATTTAGCCTTGTTTAAACAACCACCAACTCTCAATAAACACCTTTCATCTATTACTGAGTTTAAATTGACAATGGGGCTGTTTTTAGGAACGTCTTGTTTTTTACGTATGCATTCCAGTTCCTTGTGAAAAACATTCTGCTGCACATTGCGTATCATAGAATCATAGAATAGTTGAGTTGGAAGGGACCTCCTGGGCCATCTGGTCCAACCCCCTGCTCAAAGCAGGATTCTCTAAATCATTCCAGACAGATGTCTGTCCAGCCTCTGTTTGAAGACTTCCATTGAAGGAAAACTCACCACCTCTCGTGGCAGCCTGTTCCACTCATTGATCACCCTAACTGTCAAAAAGTTTTTTCTAATATCTAATCTGTGTCTCCTCCCATTCAGTTTCATCCCATTGCTTCTAGTCTTTCCTTGTGCAAATGAATAAAGATGATCCTTCTACAATGTGACAGCCCTTGAGATATTTGTAGACAGCTATTAAGTCTCCTCTCAGTCTTCTTTTTTGCAAGCTAAACATTCCCAAATCCTGCAACCGTTCCTCATAGGAGATGGTTTGCAGACCGGTCACCATTCTGGTGGCTCTTCTCTGAACTTGCTCCAGTTTGTTGATGTCTTTTTTAAAATGTGGTGCCCAAAACTGGACACAGTATTCCAGATGAGGTCTGACCAAAGAGGAGTAGAGGGAAATAATGACCTCACGTGATCTAGACTGTATGCTTCTGTTGATACATCCTAGAATTGCATTTGCCTTTTTTGCTGCTGCATCACACTGTTGACTCATGTTCAGTCTGTGATCAATTAGTATACCCAAGTCTTTTTCACATGTGCTGTTACTTAGCCCTATTCCTCCCATTTTGTATATGCTTTTTTCATTTTTATTGCCCAGATGTAGTACTTTGCATTTTTCCCTGTTAAAATCAATTCTGTTAGTTGCTGCCCACTGCTCCAGTTTATTTATATCTTTTTGAATCCTCTCTCTCTCTTCTCTAGTATTAGCTACCCCTCCTAGCTTTGTGTCATCAGCAAATTTGATCAGTTTACCCTCAATTCCTTCATCTAAATCATTGATAAAGATGTTGAACAATACAGGGCCCAAAACAGAGCCTTGTGGTACCCCACTTGATACATTCTTCCAACTGGATGTGCAGCCATTTACGACCACTCTTTGGGTCCTATCACTAAGCCAGTTATGAATCCACCTAACAGTTGCCTTGTCCATTCCATACTTAGTCATTTTTTCAATAAGGATTGTGTGAGATACTTTGTCAAATGCTTTGCTGAAGTCAAGATATACTATATCTACAGCATTTCCCTGATCCACCCAGTCAGTGATTCTGTCATAGAAGGAAATTAAGTTAGTCTGACATGACTTATTAGTTGCAAACCCATGCTGACTGTGTTTAATCACTTCATTCTTATCCAGGTACTTGCATACATGTTCTTTAATAATTTTTTCAAAGATCTTTCCTGGTATAGAAGTCAGACTCACCGGCCTGTAGTTCCCTGGGTCCACCTTCTTCCCCTTTTTGAAGATAGGAACAACATTTGCTCTTCTCCAGTCTTCTGGGACTTCTCCTGTTCTACAAGAATTTTCAAAGATTATGGACAGTGGTTCAAGAATTTCTTCTGCTATCTCCTTCAGTACTCTGGGGTGTAATTCATCTGGACCTGGAGACTTGAATTCATTTATGTTAGCTAAGTGTTTCCTCACTGTCTTTCTGTTTATAGATATCCTGGATTCTTCTATTCCTTTAATAGGACAGTGAAGATCAGTTGATGTTACATTTCCTTTCTGAGAGAAAACAGATGCAAAATAGGAATTTAACAATTCAGCCTTCTCAACATCCTGTCTTACCATTTCATCATTTTCATCCTGTAAAAATCCTATAGCATCTTTGACTTTTCTTTTACTTTTGACGTATCCCCAAAATCCTTTTTTGTTGCTTTTGATGTCACTTGCAAGCCTTAATTTCATTGTCAGCTTTAGATAATCTGATTTGTGCCCTGCAGGTTCTGCAGACGCCATTATATTCTTCTTTAGATATGCCTCCCTTTTTCCATTTAATAAACATTACTTTCTTCCTTTTTAGCATGTGTTTAAGTTCTGTGTTCATCCATCCTGGTTTCCTTAAATGCTTCCCATTCTTCACTCTTTTCGGAATTGTTAACAATTGTGCTTTGAGAATCTAATTTTTCAATATTTTCCATCCTTCCTGGACATTTTTGTCCTTAAGGATATCCAGCCATTGGATCCCTCCAATTCTCTTTCTGAGTCCCTTAAAATCTGCCTTTCTGAAATCTAACCTTGACGTCTGAGTCTTCACAAAGAGTTCACTCAGAGCAATGTCTTCTGCAGAGAGGGGCTTATGGCAGATATGCCAACCATGACAATCAGTGTTACCGTCCTTATTGCGATAGCATTGTACAATGTGTACTAACCTTGCAATGGCACGAACCAACCTTGTCCATCTTGAGAAGCAATCAAAACGCCGACAGTCCAAGCCAACCTTCTCCTTGAATTTGGTAATGAAACTGCTGACATCCGGACGGATCTCTGGGTCGACATCTGGATCCTGAAGTTTGAAGCTGTCTTCACCGGCAGTCTTTTCGTATTGGTCGTGAAGGAACCCTGGTCCTGTTATCCAAGAAGAGCTTACGAAGGCATCAATAGACAATGGTCTTGCAGCAAGGTCCGCAGGGTTAAGATGAGATGGGACATGCTGCCATTGCTGAGGCTTAGAGGATTTCCTGATCCTTTCCACGCGGTTACTGACATAGACGTAAAAGCGCTTCGTCTGGTTATATATGTAGCCCAGAACTACCTTACTGTCTGTGTAGAATTTTATGTCATCCATGTGAATAGCTAGTTTGCTCTGTATGAAGTCTGCAATCTCTATGGCTAGTACAGCCCCACAGAGCTTGAGTCTGGGTATGGTGTGCTCAGGTTTAGGGGCCAGTTTAGCCTTTCCAAAAAGAAATCCAACATGAGCTGCATTGTTAGAGTCAACAACCTTCAAGTAAGCGACTGCAGCAATAGCTTCAGTGCAAGCGTCTGCGAATACATGAATCTCTTTTCTTTGACTCTTAGCTAGGGATGACGGAGTGTAACAACGTGGTATGTGGATCTTATCTATGGCGCAAAGAGATTTTCTCCACGCCTTCCACCTTAGTTGTTGGTCCGCAGGGAGTGGTACATCCCAGTCCTTAATGCACTCTGAGAGTTTTCTCAACAGGAGCTTGCCTTGTATAGTCAGGGGTGCCACAAATCCAAGTGGATCATATAGACTGTTCACCACTGACAAAACTCCGCGCTTAGTAAAGGGTTTTTCCGCCCCACTAACCTGAAAGCTGAAGGAGTCCTTTAGCAAGTTCCACCTCAGGCTTAGGCTTCTCTGTACTGGTGGGTTGTCATGGCCTAGATTCAAGTCCCTAAATTCAGCAGCATGATCATTAGGATGAAAGGCTTGCATGACAACAGTACTATTGGAGGCAATTTTATGCAATTTTAAATGAGCTTTAGAAAGCATACCTTGCGTCCGTTTGAGCAGATCTATGGCTTCTTCCTCTGTGGGCAGGGATTTAAGACTGTCGTCCACGTAGAAGTCTTTTTCAACAAACTGTTGAACATCTTCCCCGAACTCTGCTGCGCCATCGGAGGCGGTCCTACGCAGGCCGTACGTAGCGACTGCAGGAGGACTGTTTCCGAACACGTGCACTTTCATGCGGTATTCGACCATTTCCTTGCTGGTGTCATTGTCTCGGTGCCATAGAAAACGGAGATAATTTCTGTGCTCTTGCTACACGACAAAACAATAGAACATTTGTTCGATGTCGGCGGTGATGGCGACTGATTCCTTTCTGAATCCCATGAGCACTCCCACCAGGTTATTAGTCAGATTCGGTCCAGTGAGGAGAACGTCATTCAGAGATACGCCGTCATATTTGGTGCTTGAATCGAACACCACTCTGATGTGTTTCGTCTTTCTTGGATGATATATTCCAAAGGAAGGTAGATAAATGCATTCTTCATCAGCTTGCAATGGTGGAGCTTGCTCTGCGTGGTCATTGCAAAATATCTTATCCATAAAGGCTATGAAATGTTCCTTCATTTCAGGCTTGTTCCTCAACATTCTCTGCAATGAGATGAATCTAGATAAGGCCTGATCTCTATTGTTCGGAAGCCTGGTCCTTGAAGCCTTGAAGGGTAAGGGAGCAACCCAGCGGTCAGATTCGTTTTAAAGAATCCACTGTCCATTATTTTGAGAAACTCCTTGTCTTCTATGGATAAGGTGACTTTGTTGTCGTCTTTTGTTGTGTGAAACACTGTTCTCCCTAAGTCGTCACCGTAGGGAGTAGGAATGATGTCAGGCTCTTGGATGCAATCAGAGAACCTTTCTTTCACGTCGTAGTGATGAGGGCATGACTTAAAGTGAGTTTCGCGACCATTTTGGAGCACATACGTTTTACAGGCGTTGACTTCAGATGCCTTGTGACTCCTATCCAAACATACATTGCCCACGATTACCCAGCCTAGGTCGAGTTTTTGGGCGTATGGAGCGTCATCTGGGCCGTTACATTGTTGCCGCACCTTGTGGACCTTCAGAATGTCTCTCCCGAGTAGAACTAGAATGTCAGCATTCATGTCCAGAGGAGGGATTTCTTTAGTCAGGTGCCTCAAATGGTGATGATGAAACGCGGCTTCCAGAGTGGGAATCTCCTGTTGTGAATGTGCTAGAAATGAATTCTGAGCAGAAGCTCCCTCTGGTGGTTACAAACAGTAAGGTGGTAGAGGTTGTGTGATCTCAGGTGTTTTTGTAATTAGTAGTGTTGGTACTTTTCAGGGTTTTTTGGGATTGCAGTAAGTGTCCTTTCTATCCTTTTCTATTTAGGAAGTTTGGGCCCCAAAGTTTGCTCATACTATTTTCTGTCTGTGTCAGTATTTCCTCTTGTCTAACCGCCATTACATGTTTGGGGGCTTTCTATGTTCTTTGGGGATCTGCTCCGGGGCAGATAGTTTTCCTCTTTCTGTCTTTAGGTGTAGTTAGCTTCTCAGGCTGTGACGAGGCGTCTAGGACCAACGTAGGTATGCTCCACGGCTGCCTTTAGTTGTGGTGGTTAGTCAGGGTACTGCAATCCCATAGATTCCAACCTCTCTGGTGTATTTCCTTTTTTGCCTGCTCTCCTCAGCTACCAAATCATAACAGTATCACCGGCCCAAAAACTGATATTTGTATGGTACTCACAGAAGGGAAAAATAGTGTTAAAGAAAGAAGATTGTCAGAGTTGTCAAAGATTTTTTTTTTCTTCCCTCTGTTTCTCTGAATGCTGAGGAGGATTTTTTTTTCTCAATGGAGTTTGCACAGTTTTCTGGCCGTGTGGATCAGCTTGCCACTGAAGTTCGGAGTATTGCTACCTATCTTGCAGGGTTGCCTGTTGTGGAACCTAGGATTCCCATACCAGATTTGTTTTTAGGGGATCGAGCTAAATTTCTGAATTTCAAAAATAACTGTAAGTTGTTTTTTGCCTTGAAATCTAAGTTCTCAGGGAACCCAGCACAGCAGGTTCAAATTGTCATCTCTCTCCTGCGCGGCGATCCTCAGGATTGGGCTTTTTCCCTGACACCTGGGGATCCTGTTTTGAGTAATGTTGATGCATTTTTTCAGGCTCTGGGGTTATTGTACGATGAGCCTAATGTCACTGATCAAGCTGAAAAAGCCTTGTTGGCATTAAATCAGGGGCTTGAGGACGCTGAGTTATACTGTCAGAGATTCCGAAGGTGGGCAGTCCTGACCAAATGGAATGACGATGCTTTGGCAGCCCTTTTTCGGAAGGGTCTGTCAGAGAATGTAAAGGATGTTATGGTGGGATTCCCTGTCCCCTCTGGTCTCAATGATTCTATGTCATTAGCGATTCAAATTGACAGACGTTTGCGTGAGCGTAGAGGTATGCGTGGAATAGTGTTGCCTTGTGAACCAGCTTCCGAACCCATGCAGTGTGATAGAGTGGCTTCTGGGGCACAGCGTCATGAGTTTCGAAAACGCAATGGGTTATGTTTCTACTGTGGTAATGCCTCTCATGCTATTTCAGTCTGCCCTAAGCGGGGAAGACGTTTTGCACGCTCAGTTGTCTTGGGTAGTGTTCAGACTAAATTTTTGTTGACTGTTACCCTGATTTGCTCCCTGTCCACATTTTCTGCTCAGGCTTTCGTTGATTCGGGAGCAGCTATTAACCTGATGGATTTTAATTTTGCTAAACGTTGTGGGTTTCCCTTGATACCCCTACGGAAGTCTATTCCCCTACTGGGGATCGATTCTACCCCTTTGGCTGAGAATAAACCTCAGTTCTCCACTCAGGTGATAATGAGGGTTGAACCTGATCATCAGGAGAGTTGCAAATTTTTGGTGCTGTATAATCTGCATGACATTATCGTACTGGGTTTCCCTTGGTTACAGTCTCATAATCCTGTTTTGGATTGGAAATCTGTGTCTGTAACCAGTTGGGGCTGTCAATGTGCTAATACCAACACTCCTGTTTTTTTCTGCCTCCCCCCAGGCTCAGGATGTTCCTGACTTTTTGACTGATTTTTCTGATGTGTTTAGCGAAAGTAAATCTGCATCCTTGCCCCCCCATAGGAGCTATGACTGCACTATTGAATTAGTGCCTGGTAGTAAATTCCCTAAAGGTCGCCTTTTTAACTTGTCTGTACCTGAACATATATATATCAAGGAGTCATTGGAGAAGGGTCATATCAGACCATCCTCTTCACCCTTGGGTGCCGGTTTTTTCTTTGTGGCCAAAAAGGATGGTTCATTAAAGCCGTGTATTGATTATCGTCTCTTGAACAATATCACTGTGAAATATCAATATCCGTTACCCTTGATTTCTGACCTGTTTTCCAGGGTGAAAAGTGCTACTTGGTTTACCAAGCTTGACCTCAGGGGGGCATATAACCTTATTCGCATTAAGCACGGGGATGAATGGAAGACGGCATTTAATACCCCAGAGGGGCATTTTGAGTACCTAGTGATGCCCTTTGGGCTCACTAATGCTCCTTCTGTCTTCCAGTCCTTCATGAATGACATTTTCAGGGATTTTGTGGATAAATTTCTGATTGTTTATTTGGATGATATCTTGATTTTTTCCAATGACTGGGACTCTCATGTGAAACATGTTCGGACTGTGTTCCAGATTTTGAGAGAGAATGCTCTGTATGTGAAGGGATCAAAGTGTCTTTTTGGCGTACAGAGGATCTCATTTCTGGGATTCATTTTGTCCCCATCTGTTATTGAAATGGACCCGGTCAAGGTTCAGGCCATCTGTGATTGGGTCCAACCTACTTCATTAAAGGCTCTTCAAAGATTCTTGGGTTTTGCCAATTTTTATCGTAAATTTATTGGTAATTTCTCTGTTATTGTTAAACCATTGACTGATTTGACCAAAAAGGGTTCTGATGTGGTGAATTGGCCTCCTGAGGCAGTCTCTGCGTTTCAGGAACTTAAGCAGAGATTCACTTCTGCTCCTGTTCTACGGCAGCCTGATGTTTCTCTGCCATTTCAGGTGGAGGTTGATGCCTCTGAAATTGGGGCAGGTGCCGTTTTGTCCCAAAGAGATCCAGAGACCTCTAAAAGTAACCCTTGTGCCTTTTTCTCTCGAAAATTTTCTCCAACTGAACGTAATTATGACGTAGGTAATCGGGAGTTATTGGCCATGAAGTGGGCTTTTGAAGAGTGGAGACATTGGCTGGAGGGAGCCAAACATCAGGTGGTGGTCCTCACGGACCATAAGAATCTGGTTTATCTGGAATCAGCCAAGCGACTTAATCCTAGACAGGCCAGGTGGGCCTTGTTTTTCACACGTTTTAATTTTGTGGTTTCCTTTCTTCCTGGCACTAAGAATGTTAAGGCGGATGCCCTCTCGTGGAGTTTCCTTGCGGACTCTCCTGAGTTATCTGATCCTGCTGTTATTTTGAAAGAGGGTGTAGTTCTTTCCGCCATCTCGCCCAATTTGAGACTGGCTCTGGAAGGGTGTCAGGAGGATAAACCCGAGTGCTGCCCTATTGGGAAATTGTTTGTCCCAGACCGGTGGAAAAAGAGTGTGATGTCTGAGATTCATTGTTCCGCGTTGGCCGGTCATCTCGGAATTTTTGGTACCAGAGACTTGGTTAGTCGGTCCTTTTGGTGGCCTACTTTGTCTCGTGACGTCAGGGAATTTGTGCAGTCCTGCGGAACTTGCTCTCGCTCCAAGCCTTGCTCTCGCTCTAGTGGTTTGTTGATGCCATTGCCTGTGCCCAAGAGACCATGGACCCATATCTCTATGGATTTCATTTCCGACCTCCCTGTTTCTCAGAGAATGACCGTTATCTGGGTGATTTGTGATAGGTTTTCCAAAATGATACATCTTGTGCCATTACCTAAATTGCCTTCCTCCTCTGAACTGGTGCCTTTGTTCCTTCAGCACGTGGTTCGGTTACACGGCATTCCTGAGAACATTGTGTCTGACAGAGGAGTCCAGTTTGTTTCCAGATTTTGGAGGACTTTTTGTTCTAAACTTGGTGTTCAATTGTCTTTCTCCTCGGCTTTTCATCCTCAGACCAATGGACAAACTGAGAGAACAAACCAGACATTGGAGACTTATCTGAAATGCTTTGTGTCTGCTGATCAGGATGACTGGGTCTCTTTTTTGCCTTTGGCTGAGTTTGCTCTTAATAATAGGGCTAGCTCTGCCACTTTGAGGTCTCCATTTTTTCTGCAATTTTGGGTTTCACCCTCGATTTTCTTCAGGACAGACGGAGGCTTCTGTCTGTCCAGGTGTTGACTCTGTTGTGGAGCGTATGCAGCAGATTTGGGACCAGGTAGTGGAGAGGTTGTCCCTCTCTCAGGAGAGGGCCCAGCGGTTTGCCAACCGGCATAGGACTGATGGTCCTCGGTTTGAAGTGGGGGACTTGGTCTGGTTGTCCTCAAGAAATATCCCTATGAGAGTTGCATCTCCTAAGTTTAAGCCTAGGTTCATTGGACCTTATAAGATCATGGAGATTCTTAATCCTGTTTCCTTTCGTTTACTTCTTCCAGGGACATTTAAGATCCATAACGTGTTCCACAAGTCCTTATTGAAGAGGTTTGTCGAGCCAGTGGTTCCTATGGCTGTGCCTCCTGACCCTGTTTTGGTTGAGGGCAATCTGGAGTATGTGGTTGAGAAAATATTGAATTCTCGTTTTTCTAGACGGAAACTCCAGTATTTGGTTAAGTGGAGAGGTTATGGTCAGGAGGACAATTCTTGGGTGTTTGCTTCAGACATCCATGCTAGGAGACTCATCCGTGTGTATCACAGAGCTCATCCTGACCGACCTGGTTGCTCAAATGAGGGTTCGGTGACCCCTCCTCAAGGGGGGGGTACTGTTGTGAATGTTCTAGAAATGAATTCTGAGCAGAAGCTCCCTCTGGTGGTTACAAACAGTACTGAACTATCCAATGAAGATTGTGAAGATTGGCGATCAGGTGTTACTGACTGGTCTTATATAAGGGAGGTTCCCTCCCATCAGGGTTGCCGGTGATCAATTGTTCTGGTCTCATCTTTGATTCCTGTTCACTTTGTAGCTTGCTGTTTCGTGCCTGCATCTTCTGCTAACAGATAAGACATTTTCTTCTTTTAGTTTTTTGTGCTTGCTTTTTGCATTTTGTCCTGCACTTCTGTGGGGGTCTGCCGGGTCCCCTCCGGGGGCTTGTGCTCCTCTCAGTTTAGTTCAGCCACTGTTGTTTGTTCATTTGCCTTTTCCAGTTTTTTCAGTGGCTGCTGTTTAGTTTTGTTACACCAGAGAACTAATTTAGGTGGTAGAGGTCGTGTGACCTCAGGTGTTTTTGTAATTAGTAGTGTTGGTACTTTTCAGGGTTTTTTGGGATTGCAGTAAGTGTCCTTCCTATCCTTTTCTATTTAGGAAGTTTGGGCCCCAACGTTTGCTCATACTATTTTCTGTCTGTGTCAGTATTTCCTCTTGTCTAACCGCCATTACATGTTTGGGGGCTTTCTATGTTCTTTGGGGATCTGCTCCAGGGCAGATAGTTTTCCTCTTTCTGTCTTTAGAAAAATATATATATCAACAGAAAATATAGGATACACACAGTATGTCTATTATGTCTAATTTATAACAATAATGAATAATGATAGCAAATAACATGTGTGCCCATATGACCTGAAGAAATTGGGATGGTAGACCATCCGAGTTATATGAAAAGAACACCCAGGATGTGGAGGGGGATGACCCAGTGAATGGGAAAAGACAACGAGACCAAAAGTGTAATTAAATATTGCCTTTATTGTACAAAAATTGGCTACACAGAATAAAAATAAAAATAATTATAAAGTTAAATTAAAAACCATGTAAACAAAAAAATAGAAATAAAAATAAAATTTAAAAATTGGACACACCACACATAAGTATGCTATGTAAGCAGTATATGTAAAAATAAGAATAATTAGTATAATATCAATATCAATATACAAATGCTCAAATAATAACCAGGTATAAACATGGTGCAATAGTGCAATAATACAAATACCAGATTGTGCAATAATGCAATAAAAAAAAGAGGAAAAACCGTCTATATGGTGCTGGTAATAACAACAAAAATTGGACAAAGAGAAAATGAAAATGCTGAACTATGCAGCGTGAAATAAAAATCTCAGTGACCGTGCTGACCATAAATGTGTACTACCACATGTGAGCAAAAAAATACTAATAGTGATAATGAAACACCAAATGCCGGTGCTCACACAAACCGAAAAATGTCAAATAAAGATATACCGCATGGCTGAAATAATACCTGGGAGCTGGGTCTCGTGTGGTGTGCCAATAGAAAACGCGCCCCGACGCGCGTTTCGGAAAGATTCCTTCGTCAGGGGGATGTACCAAGTGCCGACCAGTGAGGCTATAAATAGGTGGCTCAATGTACAAGATAAAGAACAGCTGTGTATAGGCAGATATGGCATTCAATACAAATTACGTAGAGCCGGAAGTGACGCATGAAGGAGGTCACGAACTGCCGTATTCTATGTAAGAGCTGAAAAATGTCTAAGCAGCGCATGCGCGAAATGTACTGCAGAAGAAGCGCCACAGTAAGAGGCATGTACTGGGAAGCCCCATCTAACTAATAGGTGAGGTATCCATATAAGGATGCCGCCGTCACGGCAGCACCAGACGCACAGTGCACGCATGCGTGGTGTCACAGCAATCACATTGCACAGAAGATGTAAACAAGTTAAAGAACTATGAAACTGTAAAAGAATCATAAACCATAACAACAAATATGAACTAAGCTCACTCATGTTGACAATAAACAAAAATGTTGGATTAAAATATCCATGTGAAAAAAGTGTATCAGCATGTCAAAATAGCACCTATTGTAGACATATGGAGAACATGCATAAGAGTCCATGGATCTTGCTAAAAAACTATGTATATTATTGTGAAAATATACATGATAATAGATGGAATAAGATCACATACATTGCATAACCAGATAAATTATAAGCCATACAGAAAACCATTGGCCTATCTGGATATCATAACCAAAACTGTGCGTGCATGGTGTGGGACTCAGTGATGTAGTTTTTAAGGCAGCAGATAAGGGTGGGAACGTGGTGGTGTGGCCCAAGGATCTTTATGAATCGGAGGCTTTACGCCAGCTTAATGATACATCATGTTACAAAAAGCTAACTTTTAATCCCCTTTCCAAATTTCAGCATGAATTATTCATGTTTCTACAAGATTCCAGAGATGAAGGCATCATCACCAATGATCTGTTTGTGTCACTCCAGGTACACGAACCCACCGTCCCCACCCTTTATCTGCTGCCGAAGGTACACAAGAACCAGGAGGTCCCTCCTGGCAGGCCCATTATATCAGGGCGGGGTAACTATTTAGAAAATGTCAACAAATACATTGATTTCATTTTGCAGCCGTTTGTAACTTCACTTCCCTCATACACGAAGGACACTAATGATTTTTTGAAAAAGGTGGATGGCTTACATATCGATATGAATTCACTCTTGGTAACTTGTGACGTAGAGTCGCTATATACCAGTATACGACATTCGGATGGTTTGACAGCCATTACATATTTTTTACAATATTCTTCATTTTCACGTGCATTCATTGTTTTTTTCACTAACCTGTTAGAATTTGCTTTGACACATAATTTTTTTACTTTTAAGGGGTCCTTTTTCCTACAAATCCAAGGAACAGCCATGGGAGCCTCGTTTGCCCCAGCTTATGCTAACCTGTTCCTTGGATTTTGGGAAAGGGACCTCTTTTTATCAGATTGTGTTAATTCCATTGAGCGTGTTCCATTTTGGACTCGCTATATAGACGATGTTTTTTTCATTTGGCAGGATTCAGTTGACACATTAATTCAGTTTATAGATACACTCAATCACAATTCTATAAACATCAAACTCACCTTTTGTTACCATGCTCAGGCAATGGAATTTCTGGATGTCCGTGTTATGAGGGATTTGAATAATTGTCTACAAACTAATTTATTTAGAAAACAAACGGCTGTGAATTCTTTAGTCCACGCTTCCTCCTCACACCCAAGGGCTCTTATTGATTCAATTCCATTTGGACAGTTTCTACGTCTAAGACGAATCTGTTCAAGTGATCAAGATTTTGACTTACAGTATGAACTAATGGGTGAGAGGTTTTTGGAACGTGGCTACAGTCGTAGATCAATTAAACGAGCCTACAATAGAGCCTGGCATGTTACCCGCCACGAGGCCCTTTACAGCCAGGGCACAATGAAATCTAACATCAACACTGTGAGATTCATCACTCAGTATAATGGACAAAGTGATCAATTTAGGGCCTTACTTTCCAAACATTGGCCGATTTTAAAATCAGATCCAATTATCACCAAATTTATAGGTGACAAACCATCGATGGCATTTAGGAGGTCACCCAATTTGGGTGACCATTTGGTCAAAAGTGTTTACACAGGGGTATCCACTAGTGGTTCACTGCCAGTCAAGACATCTTTCACTGGTTGTAGACCATGTGGATCTTGTGTTGCTTGTCCAAATGTGGTCAAGGCCCAGAGCTTCCTGAGTTCAGACAAAACACGTTCTTTTGAGATTAAACACGGCATCTCGTGTATATCTACCTCAGTCATCTATTATGCCACGTGTCCCTGTTCCCTTATATATGTGGGCATGACCACAAGACAACTTAAGATCAGGGTGAGGGAGCACGTATTAGGCATTGCAGCAGCTAGAGATGTTACGGATGTTGCCTCACTCAAGACTCTTCCGAGGCATTTCAAGATGTACCATAATTGTGATTCTAGTCTACTGAGGGTTATTGGCATTGATTTACTGAAAAGTGACATTAGGGGTGGTAAGGTTAGTAAAAGACTTGCTCAAATCGAAACAAAATGGATTTGGACGCTTCAGACGGTATCTCCCCTAGGTCTCAATGAGAATATTTCCTTTGTTCCATTTTTGTAATGCGACCATGTATACTATATATTATAGTTTTTAACAATTCTTTTTTACATTTATTGTTTCAGTATTCTATGTGGCTATCTTGCCTTGACATATTATGATGATCATTGGAGTTCTTCTATCCTCATGCAAGATTTGAACACTTTCGAACTTCTATGTCCATGAAGAGTACTGTACAGTTTATGCACCAATGTGGTTTATATTTTTATTAATTGTGGTTCTATGTACAAATATGTTCATTCGCTTTGATGCCATATTCGTTAATTTTGCTCATTTAGTTCTATTGTCTATAGCTTGCTCTAATTTATTTCAGTGTCAGATGTTTCACATTTATGACCATCACTAGTGGCTGGTGTTGGTTCCAGTGCGCATGCGTGGGCTGTCGACTCGGGTTGTCATGGCAGTGGCGTCTCCATGGGGGTACCTTACCTTGTCATCTAGGCGGGTGCCACATGACGTCGACTGTCATGTCATCACTGGTTTTGTACGTCTGACGCATGCGCCATTTTCATATATCTTTACCACACCATGCACGCACAGTTTTGGTTATGATATCCAGATAGGCCAATGGTTTTCTGTATGGCTTATAATTTATCTGGTTATGCAATGTATGTGATCTTATTCCATCTATTATCATGTATATTTTCACAATAATATACATAGTTTTTTAGCAAGATCCATGGACTCTTATGCATGTTCTCCATATGTCTACAATAGGTGCTATTTTGACATGCTGATACACTTTTTTCACATGGATATTTTAATCCAACATTTTTGTTTATTGTCAACATGAGTGAGCTTAGTTCATATTTGTTGTTATGGTTTATGATTCTTTTACAGTTTCATAGTTCTTTAACTTGTTTACATCTTCTGTGCAATGTGATTGCTGTGACACCACGCATGCGCGCACTGTGCGTCTGGTGCTGCCGTGACGGCGGCATCTTTATATGGATACCTCACCTATTAGTTAGATGGGGCTTCCCAGTACACGCCTCTTACTGTGGCGCTTCTTCTGCAGTACATTTCGCGCATGCGCTGCTTAGACATTTTTCAGCTCTTACATAGAATACGGCAGTTCGTGACCTCCTTCATGCGTCACTTCCGGCTCTACGTAATTTGTATTGAATGCCATATCTGCCTATACACAGCTGTTCTTTATCTTGTACATTGAGCCACCTATTTATAGCCTCACTGGTCGGCACTTGGTACATCCCCCTGACGAAGGAATCTTTCCGAAACGCGCGTCGGGGCGCGTTTTCTATTGGCACACCACACGAGACCCAGCTCCCAGGTATTATTTCAGCCATGCGGTATATCTTTATTTGACATTTTTCGGTTTGTGTGAGCACCGGCATTTGGTGTTTCATTATCACTATTAGTATTTTTTTGCTCACATGTGGTAGTACACATTTATGGTCAGCACGGTCACTGAGATTTTTATTTCACGCTGCATAGTTCAGCATTTTCATTTTCTCTTTGTCCAATTTTTGTTGTTATTACCAGCACCATATAGACGGTTTTTCCTCTTTTTTTTATTGCATTATTGCACAATCTGGTATTTGTATTATTGCACTATTGCACCATGTTTATACCTGGTTATTATTTGAGCATTTGTATATTGATATTGATATTATACTAATTATTCTTATTTTACATATACTGCTTACATAGCATACTTATGTGTGTGTGTGTCCAATTTTTAAATTTTATTTTTATTTTTCTTTTTTTGTTTACATGGTTTTTAATTTAACTTTATAATTATGTTTATTTTTATTCTGTGTAGCCAATTTTTGTACAATAAAGGCAATATTTAATTACACTTTTGGTCTCGTTGTCTTTTCCCATTCACTGGGTCATCCCCCTCCACATCCTGGGTGTTCTTTTCTCTGTCTTTAGGTGTAGTTAGCTTCTCAGGCTGTGACGAGGCGTCTAGGACCAACGTAGGTATGCTCCACGGCTGCCTTTAGTTGTGGTGGTTAGTCAGGGTACTGCAATCCCATAGATTCCAACCTCTCTGGTGTATTTCCTTTTTTGCCTGCTCTCCTCAGCTACCAAATCATAACAATCTCCTCTCTGTTATCAGGTATCTGTTCACATTCAATTAGAGTTGACAAGGGTATATGCTCGTTTCCTTTGATTGAAGAGACTATGTACCCAGAGGCTCTCCTGCCAGAAGTCTCAATACGACCAGAGCAGGTGTTGAGGGTGTGTTGAGGGTGTATGGAATCGTTTGTCCTTTTATGTTAAAGATCTCAAAGAATTTGGGTCTTGCTAGAGATCGGTTACTTTGCTCATCTATTATGGCATACATTCTGAAGGCCTTATCAGGTTGTCCTTCTGGATAGACCTTAACCAGACACACCTTGGCACAGCATTTAGGACCAGTCCCTTCTCCACATACCTCAATACATGAGGAGGAAACATCAGTTGTAGTAGGATCAGGAATTTGTAGCTCCCCGCCATGCTTTTGGGCAGGAGTGGGTGTCGCAGAAGGTTGTGAGCTGTATGGAGCTGGCGTGGGATGCAAGGCTGTGACGTGTTTATCACTGTTACATTCAATGCACCTAATAGGGGACCTACAGTCCTTAGCAAGGTGGTCTGAGGAGGCGCAACACTTATAACATATCCCAAGCTCCTTGAGAGTATCTTTACGCTCCTGCAAAGTCCTTGCTCTGAATCCACGGCACTCTTTAACCCCTTAACCCCCAAGGGTGGTTTGCACGTTAATGACCGGGCCAATTTTTACAATTCTGACCACTGTCTCTTTATGAGGTTATAACTCTGGAATGCTTCAACGGATCTTCGCAATTCTGAGATTGTTTTCTCGTGACATATTGTACTTCACGTTAGTGGTAAAATTTCTTCGATATACCTTGCGTTTATTTTTGAAAAAAAACGCAAATATGGCAAAAATTTAGAAAATTTTGCAATTTTCAAACTTTGAATTTTTATTCCCTTAAAACAGAGAAATATGTCACACAAAATAGTTAAGAAATAACATTTCCCACATGTCTACTTTACATCAGCACAACTTTGGAACCAAATTTTTTTTTTCTTAGGAAATTATAAGGGTTAAAAGTTGACCAGCGATTTCTCATTTTTACAACAAAATTTACAAAGCCATTTTTTTTAAGGGACCACCTCATATTTGAAGTCACTTTGAGGGGTCTATATAGCAGAAAATACCCAAAAGTGACACCATTCTAAAAACTGCACCCCTCAAGGTACTCAAAACCACATTCAAGAAGTTTATTAACCCTTCAGGTGCTTCACAGGAGCTGAAGCAACGTGGAAGGGAAAAAATGAATATTTAACTTTTTAGCCACAAAAATGATCTATTACAAACTTTTTTTAATTTCACAAGGGTAAAAGAAGCAAATGGACAGATAAAGTTGTTGTGCAATTTCTCCTGAGTACGCCAATAGCCAATATGTGGAGGAAAACCACTGTTTGGGCACACGGCAGAGCTCGTAAAGGAAGGAGCGCCGTTTGACTTTTTCAAACTAAAATTGGCTGGAATTGAGATTGGACGCCATGTCGTGTTTGGAGTGCCCCTGATGTGCCTAAACAGTGGAAACCCCCCACAAGTGACACAATTTTGGAAACTAGACCCCCTAAGGAACTTATCTAGATCTGTTGTGAGCACTTTGAACCCCCAAGTGTTTCACAAAAGTTTATAATGCCTGGGTCTGAAAAAAAAAAAACAATTTTCCACAAAAATGATTTTTTAGTCCCAAATTTTGATTTTTCCCAAGGAAATTGGACCCCAAAAGTTGTTGTCCAATTTGTCCTGAGTACGCTGATACCCTATATGTGGGGGGGGGAAACTGTTTGGGCGCACGACAGGGCTTGGAAAGGAAGTAGTTGTCCAACGTTTTGGAATGCAGACATTGATGTGGGTCATGTTCCATTTGCAGTGCCCCAGATGTGCCTAAACAGTGGAAACCCCCCACAAGTGACCCCATTTTGGAAACTAGACCCCCTAAGGAGCTTATCTAGATCTTTGGTGAGCACTTTGAACCCCCAAGTGCTTCACACAAGTTTATAATGCCCGAGCATGAAAATAAAAAATCCTATTTTTTTCCCACAAAAAATATCTTTTAGTCATTAATTTTTTATTTTCCCAAGGGTAACAGGAGAAATTGGACCACAAAAGTTGATGTCCAATTTGTCCTGAGTACGCTGATACCCCATATGTGGGGGGAACCACTGTTTGGGCGCACAGCAGAGCTCGGAATGGAAGGAGCACCATTTGACTTTTTCCAAACAAAATTGGCTTGAATTGAGATTGGACGCCATGTTGCATTTGGAGAGCCTCTGATGTGCCTAAACAGTGGAAACCCCCCACAAGTGACCCCATTTGGGAAACTAGACCCCCTATGGAACTTATCTAGATCTTTGGTGAGCAATTTGAACCCCAAAGTGCTTCACACAAGTTTATAACGTAGAGCCGTAAAATTAAAAAGTCATATTTTTTCCACAAAAATGATCTTTTCACCCCAATTTTTATTTTCCCAAGGGTAACAAGACTCCAAAACTTATTGTGCAATTTGTCCTGAGTATGCTGATACCCCATATGTGGGGGTAAACCACTGTTTAGGTGCATGGCAGAGTTTGGAAGGGAAGGAGCGCCGTTCGACTTTTTCAACACAGAATTGGCTGGATGCCATGTTGTGTTTGGAGAGCTCCTGATCTACCTAAACAGTGGAAACCCCCAACAAATGACACCATTTTGGAAACTAAACCCCTCAAGGAACTTATCTAGATGTGCGGTGAGAACTTTGAACCCCGAAGTGCTTCACAGAAGTTTATAACGTACAGCTGTAAAATAAAAATCTTTTTTTTTTTTTACAAAAATGATTTTTTCGTCCCCAATATTTTATTTTGACAAGGGTAACAGGAGAAATTGGACCCCAAAAGTTGTTGTCCAATTTGTCCTGAGTACGCTGATACCCAATATGTGGGAGTAAACTACTGTTTGGGCGCACGTCGGGGCTCGGAAGGGAAGTAGTGACGTTTTGGATTGCAGACTTTGATGGAATTGTCTGGGGGCGTCATGTCGCATTTGGAGAGCCCCTGATGCGCCTAAACAGTGGAAACCCCCCACAAGTGACCCCATTTTGGAAAATAGACCCCCACAAGGAACTTATCTAGATGTGTGGTGAGTGCTATGAAGCCCCAAGTGCTTCACAGAAGTTTATAACGTACAGTCGTAAAAACAAGTTAATCTTTTTTTTTTTTAAAAAAAATGATATTTTTACCCCCAGTTTTTTATTTTCCCAAGGGTAACAGAAGAAATAGGACAAATTGCACAATAACTCTTGGGGTCCAGAGTACGCTGATACCCCATATGCGGGGGTAAACTACTGTTTGGGCGCATGGCAGAGCTCAGAAGTGAAGGAGCACCGTTTGACTTTTTCAATGCAGAATTGGCTGGAATTGAGATCAGATGCCATGTCACATTTGGAGAGCCCCTGATGTGCCTAAACAGCGGAAACCCCCCAATTCTAACTCCAACCCTAACCCCAACACACCCCTAACCCTAGTCCCAACCCTAACCACAAACCTAACCCTAACACACCCATAACCCTAATCCCAACCCTAACCCTAATCCTAACTTTAGCGCCAACCCTAACCCTAACTTTAGCCGCAACCCTAACCCTAATGGGAAAATGGAAATAAATACTTTTTTTTAATTTTATTATTTTTCCCTAACTAAGGGGGCAATAAAGGGGGGTTTGATTTACTATTTATAGCGGGTTTTTATGATTGGCAGCTGTCACGCTAAAAGACGCTTTTTATTGCAAAAAATAGTTTTTGCATCACCACATTTTGAGAGCTATAATTTTTGTATATTTTGGCCCACAGAGTCATGTGAGGTCTTATAATTTGCGGGACGAGGTGACGTT
Source organism: Oophaga sylvatica (assembly GCA_033576555.1). Classification (NCBI taxonomy): domain Eukaryota; kingdom Metazoa; phylum Chordata; class Amphibia; order Anura; family Dendrobatidae; genus Oophaga; species Oophaga sylvatica. The sequence continues at coordinate 33,480 of JARQOD010000327.1, forward strand.
TTTATTGGTACTATTTTTGAGCATGTGATGTTTTTTGATCGCTTTTTATTTCGATTTTTGGGAGGTTAGAATGAACTAAAATCAGCAATTCATGAATTTCTTTTGGGGGAGGCGTTTATACCGTTCCGCGTGTGGTAAAATTGATAAAGCAGTTTTATTCTTCGGGTCAGTACAATTACGGCGATACCTCATTTATGTCATTTTTTTTATGTTTTGGCGCTTTTATACAATAAAAACAATTTTATATAAAAAATTATTATTTTTGCATCGCTTTATTCTGCGAGCTATAACTTTTTTATTTTTTCGCTGATGATGCTATATGGCAGCTCGTTTTTTGCGGGACAAGATGACGTTTTCAGTGGTACCATGTTTATTTATATCCGTCTTTTTGATCGCGTGTTATTCCACTTTTTGTTTGGCGGTATGATGATAAAGCATTGATTTTTTGCTTTTTTTTTTTTTTTTTTTTTTTAAGAGGTTCACTAAAGGGGTTAACTAGCGGGACAGTTTTATAGGGGGGGTTGTTACGGATGCGGCGATACCAAATATGTGTACTTTTATTGTTTTGTTTTTTTTATTTACAGGAAAAAATGAATTTATTGGGGAATATTTTTTTTTTTATGATTTTTTTAAACAATTTTTATTTTTTTAACTTTTTTACTTTGTCCCAGGGTGGGACATCACTGTATAGGGTCAGATCGCTGGTGTGACAGTGTGCACAGCACTCTGTCACACCAGCGATCGCTCTGGCATCGCTGCAGGCTTCTCAGTGCCTGCTCTCAGCAGGCACTGAGGAAGCCGCCTCCCTGCAAGACCGGATGGACCCCGGCGCCATCTTGGATCCGGGGTCCTGCAGGGAGGAAGGACCCTCGGAACAGCGCGACACATTGCGAACCTCCCCTGTGCGAACCTCCCCTGTGCCCCCGGTACACCGCGATCATGTTTGATCGCGGTGTGCCAGGGGTTAATGTGCCGGGAGCGGTCCGTGACCGCTCCTGACACATAGTGCCGGGTGTCAGCTGTGATAATCAGCTGACACCCGGCCGCGATCGGCTGCGCTCCCCCGGGAGAGCGTCCGATCGCTGGGACGTACTATCCCGTCAATGGTCATACGGGCCCAGGTACCATGGACGGGATAGTACGTCGGATGGCAGTAAGGGGTTAAGGCCTTTTGTGGATAGGGCACATAAGATTACTGTCCATGGCCTTCGAAGTAACATTATTTGCTTTAGTGAAGGCAGGTGTAGTAAGTGGAACGTCAGTCTTTCTCACGGACACTGTGTTCCTTGAGTCTCTACGTTTGGCAGTGTTATCATACCTTGTAGATGATGATGATGCTGGTGGAGTAAGCTCAGTGAAATCGAAGCTGGGATCATTCTTCTTCTGAGCTTGGTCACTGATAAACCTGGAAAAGGGGGGGAAAGGACACATCATGCTGCCTTTTATAACGTGAGCCGTGGTCTGCCCATTTATCCTGCATGCTGTGTGGCAACTTGGACACTATTGGATTAACGCCATGAGCAGTATCTAGGTAGCTCAGTCCTGAGAGACGTGGGTCTAATTTTGCCAATTCTATTTCCTTTAGCAGGTCGCTCAGATCTTGAAATTTCCTATTGTCCTTGTTAGTTGTCTTTGGGAAAGTTTGCAATCTTTTAAATAAGGCACCTTCTATAGCTTCTGAGCTGCCGTAGGTTTGTTCCAGTCTTTCCCAGGCTGCAATAAGACCTGCATCAGAATAGTCCACATGAACTGCCCTTATTGTCTTTATGCGCTCTGCTGATTCAGGGCCTAACCAGTTAACAAGCAAATCCAGTTGTTCCTTGCCAGTGAAATTAAGGTCTTGGATCACTGCTTGAAAGGTCGATTTCCATGCAGTATAATTCTTGGCACGATCATCAAACTTCGTGAGACTAATGTTTATCAACTCCCGGCGAATCATGTATCTGGCGAAGTCAGACATGTCCGATCTCCCGGTCATTGTTGCAGGATGAATTTGTGGTATCCTTAGAGGATGTAAGTTCTCTGGCTTATATGACTGCGACAAATCAGGACGAAATGATGCGGCATAAGGGTTAAACTGTGATTTAGTCTCTATAGGTTCTGCTGGTTGTGGCCTAAATTGCGAGTTAATGCTGGAAGTTACCTTGTCGGCAGTAGGTGGCGACATTTCTTGATTTGCGGGCGTATCAGTGTTAGAAACTGGAGGTGGTGCTGGTGCAGATTTTAAATGACTTAGTACGTAGTTAGAAGTGCGATCAGCTGGGTCTTCCATTTCTGCTGGAATAAGACAATCCAAATTATCTTCTTGTCCCAATGCTTGTTCCAGAACCTTCAGTTTAGCAAGGGCTGTTGCTTCTTCCCTTTCTGCTTGGAGTATTTTTAATTTCCTCTGAGCTTCCTGGGCTTCTACTTCCACTTCAGCCTCCCTTGTAGCAAAGGAGCTTTTTACTTTAGCTTCCTCTGCAGCCGCACGGATCTCTAGTATCTTGTCGGACAATGTTGATTTCCTGGAGTGAAATGATCTGGAAGATGAGGATGTGCTTCTGGTCAATTTTTTGCGATGTGACCTGGTTTCTTGGAGGTGAGTGATGCGGAGTTCTCCTTTATCTTGGGCATCTCGTACTAATGCGGTCTTTTCTTGGAGAAGAGTTTCTCTTTCAGCTAGTTCTGCTGAGGCATCTTCCATGTTACACCTACTCAGGAATGTTATATACCTTGCAGACAGCTTCTGGTAGCGATCATAGGTGGCAGATAAACTCTTCAATTTGGCGGTTAAATCTGCGGCGTCGCTGTGAGAGCGTGGGAGAACTGCTAAATCATGATCAACTCTGCCCCATAAATGTTCTAGGTTATCATGGAACTCGTTTCTAGTAATCTCAAAGTTCTACTCTGGCCTTTTGTGTCGGCCTGGCTACACGTTTGGATCGTACAGTCATGGCCAAAAGTTTTGAGAATGACACAAATATTATATTTTCACATGATCTGCTGCCCTCTGGTTTTTATGTGTGTTTGACAGATGTTTTTATCACAGACAGAAATATAATTGCAAACATATGAGTAACAAAAGCTTATATTGACAGTTAGAATGAGTTAATGCAGCAAGTCAATATTTGCAGTGTTGACCCTTCTTCTTCAGGACCTCTGCAATTCTCCTGGCATGCTCTCAATCAACTTCTGGACCAAATCCTGACTGATAGCAGTCCATTCTTGCACAATCAATGCTTTCATTTTGTCAGAATTTTTAGGTTTTTGTTTGTCCACCTGTCTCTTGATGATTGACCACAAGTTCTCAATGGGATTAAGATCTGGGGAGTTTCCAGGCCATGGACCCAAAATCTCTATGTTTTGTTCCCTGAGCCATTTAGTTATCACCTTTGCTTTATGGCAAGGTGCTCCATCATGCTGGAAAAGGCATTGTTGATTGCTAAACTGCTCTTGGAGGGTTGGGAGAAGTTGCTCTTGGAGGACATTCTGGTACCATTCTTTATTCATGGCTGTGTTTTTAGGCAAGACTGTGAGAGAGCCGATTCCCTTGGCTGAGAAGCAACCCCACACATGAATGGTTTCAGGATGCTTAACAGTTGGCATGGGACAAGACTGGTGGTAGCGCTCACCTTGTCTTCTCCAAATGAGGCGTTTTCCTGATGTCCCAAACAATCGAAAAGGGGATTCTTCTGAGAAAATAACTTTACCGCAGTCCTCATCAGTCCACTGCCTCCACCTTTTGCAGAATATCAGTCTGTCCATGATGTTATTTCTGGAGAGAAGTGGCTTCTTTGCTGTCCTCCTTGAGACCAGGCCTTGCTCCAAGAGTCTCCGCCTCACAGTGCATGCAGATGCACTCACACCTGCCTGCTGCCATTCCTGAGCAAGCTCTGCACTGCTGGTAGCCCGATCCCGCAGCTGAAACACTTTTAAGAGACTGTCCTGGCGCTTGCTGGTCTTTCTTAGGCGCCCTGGAGCCTTTTTGGCAACAATGGAACCTCTCTCCTTGAAGTTCTTGATGATGCGATAGAATGTTGACTGAGGAGCAATCTTTCTAGCTGCGATACTCTTCCCTGTTAGGCCATTTTTGTGCATTGCAATGATGACTGCACGTGTTTCTTTAGAGATAACCATGGTTAACAGAAGAGAAACAATGATGCCAAGCACCAGTCTCCTTTTACATAGTAACATAGTTATTAAGGATGAAGGAAGACTTTAAGTCCATCTAGTTCAACCCATATCCTATCCTAACCTGCCCTAACATGTTGATCCAGAGGAAGGCAAAAAAAAACCCAAGTGGCAAACAGTAAGCTTCACATTGGGGAAAAAAAATTCCTTCCCGACTCCTCATACGGCAATCAGACTTGCTCCCTGGATCAACACAGTATCTAGGAAACTAGTGAATATAGCCTGTAATATTATACTTTTCAAGAAAGGCATCCAGTCCCTTCTTAAATTTTAGTAAGGAATCACTCATTACAACATTAGATGGCAGAGAGTTCCATAGTCTCACTGCTCTTACAGTAAAGAATCTGCGTCTATGATTATGGCTAAACCTTCTTTCCTCCAGACGAAGAGGATGCCCCCTTGTCCCCGTCACAGGTCTAAGAGTAAAAAGATCATTAGAAAGATCTTTGTACTGTCCCCTTATATATTTATACATTGTAATAAGATCACCCCTAAGCCTTCGTTTTTCCAAACTAAGTCCAGTGGTGTCATTCTTACTTAATCATGACAGATTGATCTCCAGCCATGTCCTCATCAACACCCACACCTGTGTTAATGGAGCAATCACTGAAAAGAGGTTAGCTGGTCCTTTTAAGGCACGGCTGCAATGATGTTGAAATGTGTTTTGGGGGATAAAGTTCATTTTCTAGCCAAATATTGACTTTGCAAGTAATTGCTGTTAAGCTGATCACTCTTTATAACATTCTGGAGTATATGCAAATTGCCATTAGAAAAAGTGAAGCAGTAGACTTTGTAAAAATTAATATTTGTGTCATTCTCAAAACTTTTGTCCATGACTGTACATCTTGATCTGCAGTAAGTGCGGACTCTGCTCCTGCAGCATCTATGGTGTCAGGAACTTGTTGTGTTTCACTTGCAGATGGGTCCACGGTGCCTTTCGTGGACATGTTTTAGCCAAGATGGTGGACGGTTAAGACTTGCTAGCAGACAATGCATATACACACAGACAACTGTAGACTTAGGTCTCTTGTTACTATTCTGCCACTGGACGAGATGTATCTGAGGGGTGTGATCACGAATCTTTATATAAACAATGGCAGATAGCGTTAACTCGCCAGCTCGTGCTCCAATCTCAGCGGCGCGTGGTGGTCAGGAATGATGATGCAGTAATAAATTCAACAGGCTTTATTACAGTACCTTGATGAGACGAGATGTCAAGGAAGCTGAAGAAATGGAGATAAGGTAAAGGTGAAGACTGTAGATGAAGCGGTTATAGCAGCACCAGATTAGAGACGGTAGGAGCTCCAAGCTGGAGGTAACAAAAGAATCCTTTCTCCAGCTCTGCAGCACATGTGTCAAACCAAGATGGCCAGAGTACAAGACAGGAAAAGCAGCCAAAGAAAGGAGGAGCTTTGGGCAGAGAGGTATTATGGGAAAAAGCCATAACAAATACTAAAGTGTAATACAGCAAATGGCCATTAGATGGCAGCAAAGCATAAAAAAATACAATAGATGATACTAAATATATACAATTGCATGAATGTCCATGTATGGCTGAAAATCTATCAGAATAACTGAAACAGTACAGCTCACATGACATAAAAACCTCAATAATGATGTGTGCAAACTGTAAAGCGCTGCGGAATATGTCAGCGCTATATAAAAATAAAGATTATTATTAATAGACCCAAGAAGGCAAGTGCCGACACCGCTGAAACGGTGCCAGAGTGGGAGTGTTTTTATTTTAACAGGACCAAACATCAGGAATGAGCAGGGATTGTCCAACTAGTGGACAACCTTTTTAAACATCAAAAATCCCACACAGAGAGAAGTCATACCTAGAGTGTGAGAAATGAATTACAGGAAAATTGTATTTTGTTGACCATCAATAATAACTGAGGTGAGGAGAACCTATATATATATATATTATTGTCCAAAATGAAGGAAAAAAAAGCAGCACCTGCACTCGCACTCACGGCCAATATGTCTTGATATGGATTAATATAGACAAGCAATATCTACGGACTGGTAAGTGCCATCTGTTTTTTTCTTCATTTTTGGACTTGCCATGTTTTTGCTTCATATGGTGTGCACCCGAAGACTTACAGGTTTAGCCTGCGACAACCAGTGTTATTTGCACTACGAAGGGTTAGCGGTGCAGTCCCCTTTTTTCTATTGAATTCTGGCTATATATATTATTGACAAATTAAAGAAAAACCTGCGCGCTCGGCGTGCATTCAAGGATGGAATATTATATGGGAGATTTATAGAATAAATTCAAGGTGAGAATATTATATGGGAGTTTTATACACTAAACCAAATACCAACAGAAAATAAACCACCCATAACAAACATCAGTAAAAATAATTCCTCTTTATTAAGTAAAGTATAAAAGAATTGCACCATTTTCCAATACCCGTAGCGTCTCCATTTTCATGATCTCGGGTTGGGTGAGGGCTGATTTTTTTTGCGTGCCGAGCTGACTTTTTTAATAAATACCATTTTGGTGCAGATACTATCTCTTGATCGCCGTTACTGCATTTTAATGCAATGTTGTGGCGACCAAAAAAGCGTAATTCTGGCATTTTAACTCTTTCTTGTTACACTGTTTAGTGATAGGGTTAATTCTTTTTTATATTGATAGATCGCGCGATTCTGAATGCGGCGAGGGGGGTAATTTGAACTTTTATATTTTATTTTTTTCATATTTTTAAAAACTTATTTTTATTTTTTTTTTACTTCTGGCATTGTGAAGAAAAGCAGCATTGATTTTAATTAACCAGAAGACTATTTTTAGCAAACCAAGAATAATAGACTTGTTATCTGTATGTTGGCTTTTAAATTTAAGTGTTGATTTCTGGCTGGTCAAGGAAACAGAATTTTGTTTGTTTAAGCCGCTAATACTGACTTTTATTGTGCTCTTATCCTTAATCACTACTAATGTTTGCTGATGTGCTAATTATGGAGCCAGTTTGTTGACTTCTAAAGGTACTGCCACACTACACAATCCCGCTAGCGATCTCGTTAGCGTCGCATACTAATGAGATCGCTAGCGGGATTGTTTCTATATCGCTAGTAGCTACCTAATTTAGCGATATCGTTAAGGACGCTATGGCGGTTAGCGATCTCCTTAACGACTTTAGCGGTACAAAAGTACCGCTAAATCGCTAAGGTGCCACACTCAGCGATTAGATACTTACCAGCGGGACGCCAGCGATGAAAATAGGGTCCGGAACGATCAGGACGACGGACGAGATCACAGCAGGGGCCATGTCGCTGGTAGATGCCGCACACAACAACATCGCTAGCGGGATCGCTAAATAGTGACGTTTTTTAGCGATCCCGTTAGCGATGTTGTTTAGTGTGGCATACCCCTAAAGGGTATGCCACACTAAGCGAGATCGCTAACGAGATCGCAATTGCGTCACCATTTATGACGCAGTAGCGATCTCGTTAGCGACTTAGCTGTGTGTGACATGTAGCAGCGATGTGGCCCCTGCTAAGATGTCGCTGATCGCTTATGAACGTTCTGAGCCGTTTTTTGGTCGTTGGTGTCCCGCTGGTGAGCCTGAATCGCTGAGTGTGACACCATTTATGAACGACTTCACCAGCGTCGCAGGTGGGACTAGGTTTTCCCAACGACCGCAGAGGTCGCTATACTAATCGCTGATGAGATGTGTTTGGAATCACAGATCGCTGATGAGTTGTGTTTGGAATCTAATAGCTAAGTCGCTAACGAGATCGCTACTGCGTCATAAATGGTGACGCAGTAGTGATCTCGTTAGCGATCTCGTTAGCGATCTCGCTTAGTGTGGCATACCCTTAAAGCAGAGAGGGAAAAACTATGCAAATAGTTTAAATCGAGTAATGCTACTTGATCTCATCTCCATTTTTACCCTTTATGTAAATACTGAATGTGGGACACTTGTTAAGTCTAAAAATAGGTTACATGCCTGTGTATAAAGAGACTGAGAGAGAAACAGCCAGAGAGATTCTGCAGGACAGCCATACATGTCAAAAGGACCAGAGACAGGACAACCATTTTAAATCATGGCTCTATTACGCGGGACACGGATCTAGCTTTCTGTAAGAAACAACCTAGGGGTTTTCAGCCTCAGTTGGAAGAATATTGATCTGCCCCATTGACCATCGCTGAACCATGGATATGTTTGGAGAAGCCAGGTTGTGATCCTCAGATCAACTGGCCTTGTACCTTGTATGGACTCAATGGACTGTCACCTTCCTACTCTAGTTGTTACTTCCTCTCTGTGTGAGTGTCACAGGTGGAGTAGTCGACCCTGGAATATGAAGCCAGGTTGTGATCCTCGGATAAACTGGCCTTGTACCTTGTATGGACTGTCATCTTCCTATACTTGTCGTTACCTCCTCTCTGTGTGTGCCACAGGTGGGGTAGCGACCCTGGAAGATGAAGCCAGGTTGTGATCCTCGGATCAACTGGCTTTGTACCTTGTATGGACTCAATGGACTGTCATCCTCCTACACTTGTTGTTACTTCATCTCTGTGTGCGTGCCACAGGTGGGGTAGCGACCCTGGAAGATGAAGCCAGGTTGTGATCCTCAGATCAACTGGCTTTGTACCTTGTATGGACTCAATGGACTGTCATCTTCCTACACTTGTTGTTACTTCATCTCTGTGTGCGTGCCACAGGTGGGGTAGCGACCCTGGAAGATGAAGCCAGGTTGTGATCCTCAGCTCAACTGGCTTTGTATGTTGGCATACAAAATCTTTAAGACAGCATGCATATTAAATAAAGGTGGTCTTAGACCAACCTAATCAAACCACCAACTGCAATAGCCATGAATACTCCCAAAATTATTGTATACATAAAGAGAAATAGAGCATAATTACCACCACAAATATAGTAAAAATAGAAAATATAACTTTATTTAAAAAGTATACAAACATATAAATCATGAAAAAACAATACTAAGACATCATTGCTGAGTTCCAATAGGACAAGGACTCAGATGCAGCAAAAGCACTTGTGGCACAGCAGAAAAAATGGGTATAAAGACAATAATAGGATCACCATATCCCAATAAAATGACAGTGCATATATTAGATCACCATAATAAGATACTCAGATAGTGTACCCATGTATATTCACTGCAGTAGTAACCGGACATAATATCAAACCATAGTAACGGTTCTGCACGGTACACATACCAAATGAGAAATCTCAATGTTTCTTACCCATAATTATGCTGCATGTCACATGTGTGGCCCTACATGCGTTTCGCGTGGGCTTCGTCAGGGGGCTGAGATGGTGTGGTCTGTCCCTGATTCCTCTTAAAAACCCCATCAGCAGCTGTTCAGAATTACGTTGATCGGCGCATGTTGTCCGGCAGCAGGACCCGGAAGTCGCGTCAGCGCAAAGCGCCAGGATGGCAGTGCGGGTCACCCGGAACATCCGGTGACGTCACTGACCTGCACATGTCATATATAAGCGCCCAGACCGACGCGCCGGCATACCTGCCCAGAAAACATGCGCACTAGAGATACTCAATGCCGTGATGCAACCAGGAATGGGTAAAACACTCTTTTAGTGTAGTCACACAGGCAAATATCACCATATCCTGCAGCACAACGAGTCAATACAGTGCAAATATGATAACCAGTGAAGAAAAGGATATAATATCCATAAATTTGTTGAAAATGTACCTAATATATAATAGAATATAATCATCATAACCTGAATAGTGTGAACAGGTGTATAGTCAAAATGTACAAAAGTGTACCAAATGTGACACTAACAGAACAGGATGATAAGGTGCAAAGTGCAAAAAAACACAACAAAATGGAAAAAATAAAATAAAAAAACGAAAAATAAACAAAAAATATAATATACGTAATTTAGTACATATATACAGGTCCTTCTCAAAAAATTAGCATATAGTGCTAAATTTCATTATTTTCCATAATGTAATGATTACAATTAAACTTTCATATATTTTAGATTCATTACACACCAACTGAAATTTGTCAGGTCTTTTATTGTTTTAATACTAATGATTTTGGCATACAACTCCTGATAACCCAAAAAACCTGTCTCAAAAAATTAACATATTTCAACCATCCAATAAAATAAAAGTGTTTTTTAAAAACAAACAAAAAAACCATCAAATAATAAAGTTCAGTTATGCACTCAATACTTGGTCGGGAATCCTTTTGCAGAAATGACTGCTTCAATGCGGCGTGGCATGGAGGCAATCAGCCTGTGACACTGCTGAGGTGTTATGGAGGCCCAGGATGCTTCGATAGCGGCCTTAAGCTCATCCAGAGTGTTGGGTCTTGCGTCTCTCAACTTTCTCTTCACAATATCCCACAGATTCTCTATGGGGTTCAGGTCAGGAGAGTTGGCAGGCCAATTGAGCACAGTAATACCATGGTCAGTAAACCATTTACCAGTGGTTTTGGCACTGTGAGCAAGTGCCAGGTCGTGCTGAAAAATGAAATCTTCATCTCCATAAAGCATTTCAGCCGATGGAAGCATGAAGTGCTCCAAAATCTCCTGATAGCTAGCTGCATTGACCCTGCCCTTGATGAAACACAGTGGACCAACACCAGCAGCTGACATGGCACCCCACACCATCACTGACTGTGGGTACTTGACACTGGACTTCAGGCATTTTGGCATTTCCTTCTCCCCAGTCTTCCTCCAGACTCTGGCACCTTGATTTCCGAATGACATGCAAAATTTGCTTTCATCAGAAAAAAGTACTTGGGACCACTTAGCAACAGTCCAGTGCTGCTTCTCTGTAGCCCAGGTCAGGCGCTTCTGCCGCTGTTTATGGTTCAAAAGTGGCTTTACCTGGGGAATGCGGCACCTGTAGCCCATTTCCTGCACACGCCTGTGCATGGTGGCTCTGGATGTTTCTACACCAGACTCAGTCCACTGCTTCCTCAGGTCCCCCAAGGTCTGGAATCGGTCCTTCTCCACAATCTTCCTCAGGGTCCGGTCACCTCTTCTCGTTGTACAGCGTTTTCTGCCACATTGTTTCCTTCCAACAGACTTCCCATTGAGGTGCTTTGATACAACACTCTGGGAACAGCCTATTTGTTGAGAAATTTCTTTCTGGGTCTTACCCTCTTGCTTGAGGGTGTCAATGATGGCCTTCTTGACATCAGTCAGGTCGCTAGTCTTACCCATGATGGGGGTTTTGAGTAATGAACCAGGCAGGGAGTTTTTAAAAGCCTCAGGAATCTTTTGCATGTGTTTAGAGTTAATTAGTTGATTCAGAAGATTAGGGTAATAGGTCGTTTAGAGAACCTTTTCTTGATATGCTAATTTTTTGAGACAGGTTTTTTGGGTTATCAGGAGTTGTATGCCAAAATCATCAGTATTAAAACAATAAAAGACCTGACAAATTTCAGTTGGTGTGTAATGAATCTAAAATATATGAAAGTTTCATTGTAATCATTACATTATGGAAAATAATGAAATTTAGCACTATATGCTAATTTTTTTAGAAGGACCTGTATGTGCAAATATCGCTACAAGTTCAGCTGCTTGATAGTCTTGCCGATATCACTCTTCCTGGTCCAGCCAAAAGATGTAAAGGGGTTTCCAAAACGAGGAAAAGGTATTTGGACACAGTCAATGATATAAGACAAATAACTAAAATACAAAGAGACAAAAACACATATTAAAAAATCCAAAGAATACTATAAAAGGAAGAGAAACTAAGTTGCTCATTTAAACCCGCCGGTGCTAATGTATCCAAAACAGTAATCCACCGACATTCTCTCTGTGTGAGAAGTCGTACTGCAACCCCACCTCTAATACCTAGGCGAATACGGTCGATCCCCCAAATTTTAAGATCAGCTGGATTACAATTATGCTTCACCTTAAAATGTTTAGTGAGTGATTTTAAACTTTCCACGTCATCCACGTCACGAGCGGCTCCAATATCTCTAACGTGTTCGTGTGTTCTCACATGCAATTCACGTGATGTCAATCCTATGTAGATTAGGTTACAACTACATTTAGCATAGTACACAACATGTGTACTCGTGCACATAATATACTCATTAATATTAAAGACATTGGAGCCGTCCGATGACGTGAACGACGTGGCACGAACATGATTTTTATATGCTAGGCAACTTTTGCAGGAAAAAAACCCCGTCTTTTTATTATCATTACCAAACAACGATGTAGTTTTAGCCACATAATGGCTTTTGACCAGCATATCTTTAAGGTTACGGCTACTCCGGGCCGTCATCAAAGGTGTCACGGGCAAACTCCTGCATAGAGTCAGTCCTCAATATAGGCCAATGCCTATTCAAAATTGTCCGTATAGTCTCCCATTGTTTGTTCAAAGTAGAAACAAAGCGTATTTCTCCATCTTTCTTCCTCTTATCTTGTGGGGCTAGAAGATCCTTTCTCTCAGACTTCCTTGCTCTCATATATCCCCTTTTAATAGTCCGCCTGCTGTACCCAGGCTCCCTAAATCTGCGCCCAAGGTCCAAAGATTGTTTCTCTAATAATGCATCTGATGTGCAAAATCTCTGGGCCCGGAGAAATTGCCCAACCGGAATTGCGCTAATCGTCGAGTCAAGGTTGTGCAGATAATGCGTGTAACAACGCATTCACTGATGTTTCTTTCTGAAACAAATCAGTATGGATAGTACCATCATTCTGCACTCTAAGTTCTACATCCAAAAAAGATACTATCTCGCAATGAAAGTTATAGGTTAATCTGATGTTGGAGTTGTTGCGATTCAGACCCGCCATAAATTCCTGCAGTTCCAGGGTGGTCCCTTGCCATACAAACAAAATATCATCTATATAGCCGAACCACCCAAGGATCTGGGGAAAGGCATGTGCGCCATCGCAAAACAAACCCCTTTCCCAAAAGCCAAAAAGAGGTTTGCATACAAGGGCGCACATGCCGCTCCCATTGCAGTACCTCGTGTCTGCAAGAAAAATCGATTCTTAAATGTGAAAATGTTATGGGTGAGAATGAATTGCAACAAGTCCAACACCAGTTCCCTTAGATCCGGGTCCAGATTACTTGACTCAAGAAAAAAATCTTGTAGCCTCTAGACAGTCATCATGATCTATACTTGTAGATCAACTGGCTCGGATCAACTGGCTTTGTACCTTGTATGGACTCAATAGACTGTCATTTTCCTACACTTGTTGCTTGTTCTGTCCCCGCTTAAGGCAATTGAAGGTGTATAGTATGGCGATGGTGTGAGAAGTCCTACCTTCGTGTCCTTTCAGCATGGCAGACAGGACCATGTGTCGCTTCTGGGTGGATGGATTCAAATGTGGATGCAGAGAGATGAATCAGCGGTAGTTTATTTGAACCTTAACCCAAAGACATGAGGTGGTACGATGCAAATGGTACAAGTAGCCTTTCCTGTGGTTGTCTTGTGTGTGTTCATCTCTGGAGCCACTACTGAGTTGGTCAAAAGACTTTGCTTTATGCAGCCCAAAAGAGATGTGTACCTCTCACCAGATGGCTGAAAGTAAAATGGATGCCAAGAAGTGAGCTCATACACAAGGCTGCAGGACACTCCCACGTGCTAGAAAAATCAAAAAGAGGAATGAGGGAATGACACAAAGATTCTGGTCAGTAGGTGGCAGCAGACAAGCATGGAAAGCAAGCCGATAATACAATGGTAAATTACAAAATATGAAAAAGCATGAAGGGAACAGCACACTCCCCGTCTGAAATTCACTTTGGGGATTTCACTATACTAAAATCTATAATAAAACAATCTGTAAAGAAAAAGCATGTTAAAATGCAACATTAAATCCATACATCAAGCCCATATCGTGAGGAAAACTCAAAAGTTCAAAACCGATACTGTTCATCCTGCAGGGATGCTCTCGACAGGCAACAACAGAACAAGTTCGTGGATGGGTCTTGTAAAAGTATTTGTCTCGCCTTTCCTGACGACCTTCAATTTCACCTTCCGAACATTGCCATCCTGACTAGGGAATATCTTGGTAATTAGTCCCATAGGCCAGTCAGATCTTCCTGTGGGTTGGTCTTTCATGAGCTTGAAGTTCGGCTTGAGGTGTCACCACTTCTCCCTTGAAGAATGACGATATACTCCTTTCTCCACCTGTTCCAGAAGTAGTCAGCCAAGAATTGAACACGTTTCCAATACTTCTGATAGGTGTTTGCATGGGTAAACTCTCTGCTAGGAATTATTGTGTTGTCGGTCTTTTGAGTAATAAGAATTGCGGGAGTCAATATGGTTGGCATTTCTGGATCCATGGTTGCTGGCACGAGGGGTCTTGAATTAACGATGGCTAACACTTCAGCTAGAAGGGTGACCAGAGTCTCATGTGTGAGTCTTGAGTTGACAGCCATTAGCATGGAATTCAAGATGTTGCGTGAAATCACGATCATTCTTTCCAAGAGCCTCCCATGTGAGAACTATGTGGGGGTTGAAGATCCAAGTGCAACCATTTTCTGCCAGCTGATCTTGGATTTGCTTGGTGTCAATGTTCAGCTCTCTTCATGCTCCAACAAAGTTGCTTCCACGATCAGACCTCAGTTGTCTCGCAAGTCCCCTGATGGCAAAGAATTTCTCATTGCATTAATCAGGCTGGAAGTGTCCATGGATTCTATCACCTCGATATGTACGGCCCATCTACTCATGCAGGTGAACAATACAGCCCAACGCTTACTATTTGCATGGCCGACGCGGGTCCTGCGTGTGGTCACCATCCTTGGCCAAAAGACTTCTAAACCAATGTAGGTGAAAGGTAGCTCTGTAGATAATCTGTCTGCAGGCAAGTCAGTCATTTGTTGGCATAGTTGTCTTCCTCTCATTCTTCGACAGTGCACGCAGTCATGCAGTAATTTTGCCACACGTTTCTTCATTCCAATAATCAAGAAGCCTGCGGACCGTAACCTGCCTTTGATGATTTGCCTGCCTTGATGTTTGGTCCTTTCATGATGGTATCGAATCAGTAAGACTGTGACGTGGTGTTTGCTGGGAATGATGAGAGGATTTTGTTCTGCAACTCCAAGGCGGGCATGCTTCAAACGACCACCAACTCTCCGCAAGCCAGAACTGTCCATGACTGGGTTTAAATTGGAAAGAGGGCTTTTTCAGCCCTCAGCGACAGAACTGTAGAGGCCCGTTTAAACACAGAGCGATCCAAACTAAGACGTTCCTTCACAGAAAAGAAAGCAGAGGCAGAAACCAAGAAAGCAGAGGCAGAAGCCAAGAAAGCAGAAGCCAAGAAAGCAGAGGCAGATGCAGAAGTAAGTAAAAAGCAGAGGTAGAAGTCAAGAAATCAGAAGCAGACGCAAAATTCAAGAAATCAGAAGCAGAGGCTCGGGCAAAGATTCTTCAAACAGAAATGGAGGAAGAAATTGCACTAGCCGAAGTAAAAATACTCGAGAGCAAGCATTGAGCCAAGGTGCTGATCCAGTTTTCTCACTATCACAAGAAATAGATGATCTGGTTGATCGAACCAGAGACTATGTACTGAACCAGTTACCCGAGTCAACCCGGCATTGCTACATCGTCCAAGCCAACAAAGCTGAGACCTCCAAGTCAGCTCTACCTGCAACACCAGTGCATTCCACAGCATCCAAGTGTCATGGAAATATATATGTATTCCATATATTCAAAGTATATTCACATATATGTATTCACAGTTCACAGTTAGATAGATCTCACTTGCTAAAAAACCCTGTGCTCACATATTTCTAGGCCAGCTATAATCAGTCGCTTTAAAGAAATCTGGCCTTCATAAGGCCTTCATAAGGAACGTACAAAAAGTCTTATTAGATATCTGTTGCTTACATTATAGTTATGCAAGACAACTAGGTCACAAGAATATAAAACAATAATTCTGCAACTTCAGCTCTTTTGCCATGATTATCATAATTATCATATTTACACTAGAACAGCCAATAATCTAGCAGCTTTTAATTGTATGTTAATTGACTAACCAGCCCCTTTTTGTAAACGTATAAAACCTTGAATGAATAATAAATGTATGTCTTTTAAGAACTGTTATACTGACACTTGCGTTGTGGACAGTCCTCATTTCGTTCTGAGCGCTCAAAAAGACATTAGAGATTTGGACATGGCAAGCAGCAAACACTGAAGGATATTTTTATCCTAATTAAATTTCCATATCAGTTGGCGCCTGCACGCGGGGCATTGGACGAAACGCACGAGGACCCGGCCGACCGGAGAGACGGGGGTGTTGGCCCTGGCCTTGGCACACGGGACGGAGACTGCAGCTCCATAAGTAAGGTAAAAAAAAACATTGTCATCTTACCTGAATGTTCCCTGTGCCTAGTCCTAGCCTACACTTCCAGCCGGTCGGACGTGGTCATCACCGCATTCCCAGGTTGTGTAAAAAGTCCATACCCTTATCCAAAAGCCCTGGGATATAAGCCGAGTTGTTTGCTGCTGTGCTGTATATGTTTCATGTTTTATGTGAACCGGGAGAAAGTTGGAACGGTGACTGTGTTTTTGCTTGCTGATTTCTGGGGGCTGTATAGCAAAAGACAATTGCTGCATAAGTTCCCGCAGTAAACTTTCACGCACCGGGAGGCCATCCCAGTCAAATCAGACGTGAAGGGCGGGAGCTTTGTTTTGGATAAGTCCACGCAGATATTCTTCACATATTGGAGGGAAGTTATCCCAAAAAATCCAGTTGTGGAAGCGAGGGCTTTGTTCGGTTAAGTTTCTGCAGTAAACTTTCACGCACTGGGAGGCCATCCCAGTCAAATCAGACGTGAAGGGCAGGAGCTTTGTTTGGATAAGTTCTCACAATAATCGTCCATGCACCGGGAGGCCATCCCAGTCAAATCAGACGTGGATTCGTCCACGCACCGGGAGGCCATCCAGTCAAATCAGACGTGGATAGTGAGAATTTTGATGAAGGCTATTGCAGATTATTGTGACCGGCGCACCGGCCAGGGCGTACGGTACAGAGAGCGATAGAACCTTGAGCCTCACCGCGCTCAGTGCAATTGGTGAGTTATCAGTTACCAGAGCAGCTTGTATGTGTCACAGATCATCAAAAGAGGGATTCGTATTCTCCCGGGTGTCTGTCTCATTTGTACGTGTCAACTGTCTGTATCAGGTACTGTCGCTTTAAATCACATCTCCGTGAGCTCTGTCAGTATCTCATTCAGAGCAGTGTGCTGGCTGCAGCAGCGAGAAAACCCCTTTGACCCCCCCTCCTCTGCTAATCACGTTGTCACATCTGTTTCTTGGCTTTGATTTTATTTTTTTAAGCTAGTTTTTTGGCTACAGGTTTTAACGTGAAAATTATCAGGCATTCAGACTGAACCATATTCTTTTTTTTTTTTTTTTTTGATATGTGATTTCAGTGCCTGTAGAGATAGCAAGCACAGATATAAGGGAGGGGGGAAGTGCTGGCAGCAGCCAGCTGACATTCCAGAGAGCGGTAGGAAAAAAAGCCTACGCTACTGTAACGGGTCTGGTAGGCGGAACCTCTGAGCTTTATTATACAAGAAGGCTTTCCTTGTAAAGGAGCGGGTGGCGCCCGGGGAGACGGATAGGAAGTCACGGCAAGTGACAGGGACAGTCTCTGGACAGACGGGAAGGGGTCACGGCAAGTGAGCGGGGCAGTCTCTGATATACGGACAGGTAGTCACGGCAGGTGACCGGGGCAGTCTCTGGATAAACGGACAGGTAGTCACGGCAAGTGACCGGGGCAGTCTCTGGATAAGTAGGCAGGGAGTCACGGCAAGTGACCGGGGCAGTCTCTGGATAAGTAGGCAGGGAGTCACGGCAAGTGACCGGGGCAGTCTCTGGATAGGTAGGCAGGGAGTCACGGCAAGTGACCGGGGCAGTCTCTGGATAGGTAGGCAGGGAGTCACGGCAAGTGACCGGGGCAGTCTCTGGAAAGACAGGCAGGTATATACGACCTGAGATGGTGGAGCCTCCCGGTAGGCTAGCAGGAAGGTGGCAGATGAATGCTCCCAAGTGAGCAGGCGAGAGTCTCTGGAATAGCCGAGGATCACCGCATGTGACGTCCGAACCTCCGGGTAGGGCCACAGTCAGATGGCAGATGAGCGCCCCCAAGTGAGCAGGCGAGAGTCTCTGGAATAGCCGAGGGTCACCGCATGTGACGTCCGAACCTCCGGGTAGGGCTGCAGTCAGATGGCAGATGAGCGCTCCCAAGTGAGCAGGCGAGAGTCTCTGGAATAGCTGATGGTCACCACATGTGACGGCCGAACCTCCAAGTAGGCTTGCGGACAGGTAGCAGACAGCAAACGGGCAGGAAACAGGCAGGTAACTGGTAACGGCACCTGAGGGCTGAAGCAGAGTAAAACAGTGCAACAACAGCATTGCTCGCGCACCTCCATTAAGGAGGAAGTACTTTATATAGGGTGGAGTCCTCCGGCATTGGCCGGGGACCTTATTGAAAAATGCGCGCGGCCCCTTTAAGAGCGGGGGAGCGCGCGGGCGCGCGCCCTAAGTCCAGAAGCAGGGAAGGAGCGCGGGTAAGGGGGGGCGACGTCCCTGCCTGGCAGGGGACGCTGTTGCAGGGGAACAGCGTCCCTGCCTGGCAGAGGGCAGGGACGTCTGCGCTACAGTTACCAGACAAAACCTTTGTTTTTTATCATTTTACAATCAGTTTTTTCCACCTCTTTTCTGTTTTTTAATTAGCTGTTTTAGTAACAAGGGTTGTTTTTCAGAGTTTTATGAGTAATACGTTTTTTTTTTCTTTTCTCCCCTTTTTGGTGAATTTATTTTTTGTTTCCTTTTTCTAGAGGTTTTTTTTTACTAAATCTAACTTTTGTTTTTAAAATTTTTCTTTTAAGTACATTTTTAAATGATTTTGGAGAGATTTTTTTCTCTAAGCAATTTATTTCAGAGTTTTATTTCTCCAGCCATTTTTTTTTTTTTCTACCAGCCTGCTTTAGACCAAGGTCACATAGATAAGGAAAATTACAGGCTGAGGGAGAGAGCAGACACAAACTGCGCAGCGGTCTGAGTAGCCCCTCCCATCGGGCATTCGGCGAGGAAATAATTTTTTTTTTTTTTTTTTTCTCCTCAATCAAACTTTCATGTTGAAGTTTTTGTTTTGGAAAAATTTCTCTTTTTTTTTTTTTTAAAATGGGGAACAAGATGGGCAAGCAGGAGAGTCTTATGCTCCCTGGAGAGAAAACTGCCCCCCAGCTGGTAGCTGAACAAGAAGGAGTAAAGTATGTAAAAAATTACAGACAGCTCATGAAAGTGTGTGAAATCCATAAGAAGGGCAGACTCAAAGCTGCGGAAAGGCAGGATGTATTGAAAAATAGAAAAGGGAAGCTAGTAGATTCAAAATTGCTGACTGATGCAAATGCATGGTACAAAGTGGCAGTAAACTTGCATCGTTTAGGAAGTCCAGAAAGATATGTGAACAAGCCAGGATATGATTTTTATGTGTACAAGATAGGGAAAGATGCTAAGCCATCACCACCCCCATATGGTGAAGGGAAATATTGGACATGTTCAGTCTGTTCTCAACAGAATCCATGGTACAGGGACACTTGTGTAGCATGCGGTGCCCCCCACCTCTCCCTAGTCATTATATCAGGAGAAGAAAGTGCAAATCTCCCTACACAAAATGCTACATGTAGCCCCCAGACACAACAGTCCACAGCTAGGGCTTCACAGGGGGGTGGTATAGCTACAGGGCTGCTAGCATGGAACCATGACACTGATCCACCGCAGCCTCAGCAAGGAAGTGGGAAATCCCCATGCAGCAAGACAACTTTAAAGCCCAAATCTCACCCAGTGTATGCACCAAGTACACCATGTCACTTCTTATCTGATGAAGATGCAACGTCACACATGCTGCCCAATACTAGGGAAGAAAACACACAAGCACCAATAGAGCAGGGACAGGTAGAGGCACCATCCTATGAGCCCTTCATCCCAAGCCAGGTGATCAGTATGCTGCCAGACCCAGGGATACACCCCATGCCATTTTGCCAAAAAATGCAGCAGATCCAGTGAACGTATGCAGCAGCCTGGACTGATCTCTGGACCGTAATGGAAATAAAAGCAGGTGATGCATTCTGGCCAATTATGAGAGAACACTTCAAGCTTCCAACAGAGTTAGATGCGTATGCCTGGGAGACAGGACCAAAGCTAATTGAGCAACTCAGAGAATGGGCCAAAAGCAGACTGACAGGACAAGCTCTCAGCCTACATGTCACAAGTCAAGACAAGACAGAGTCTGTGGAGAAGTTCCATGACAGAGTAATGCAAGTGTTTCAAGATTTGGGCCTCATTACCCATGATCAGACACACAGATGGATGTTGGCACAGGCTTTTGTGCATGGACTGAGAGAACCAATCAGGAAACCACTGGTAGCAGCCAGGCCTGAGTACACGTCAATAGCAATGGATACCCTGCTCACAGTAGCAAAAAGGATTGAGTCCCGCCGGGACAGAAGGAATGTCAAGTGTTACAACTGTGGCGAGTTTGGTCATTTCCGGAACCGGTGCAGAACACGGACTTCACCCAGAAAAAGAAGAAACACAGAAAGCAGTGAAGAACCCCGTCCATAGGACAAGAGCACTCCAAGTCCACAGGGAACCCCACCAGTGGGACCAATATCCTGAGAGTGGATGGCTTAGTCAGTTCTTTTCTTGTGGAACTCCGCAACCTCACCTATCTATCAGAATTTTCTGCTTCCTGCATGGGAATTGATGGTCAAGTCAGATATTTCCAGATTATGAAGCCCCTGAGCGTGTGGACTCAGCCAGAACACTCCATCATGTCCCAGTTTGTTGTGTCAAAAAAACCTGCACCCTCAACCTATTGGGAGTGGACCTACTGCAGAAGCTGAAAGCGACCAGAGTGTTCCAGGAAGATGGGACCATGACACTTTCTTCACCCCTGACCCAAGAAGAAACAGGAACCTCAAACAACTACACTGCAGACCTATCACAGGAGGTGCTGGACATAGTACCAGAAAAGCCACTCCATCACCCAGAGTCAAGATGTCTCTGACCAACTGAAGGTCTAAGTGAGCTCGCCTAAGAAGACGGCCTGAGAACTTTGACATTGGCCAGGATATTCAACTCAAGAAGGACCCTACTCGCTTCATGGAATGGCAACACCTCATCCAGCTCCAACGCCAGAGGTTCATCTTTTGCAAGCACCAGGAGGTGCCCCCTGCAATCAACCAGTTCACCCAGGCCCTAGACCGGCAAAAGGCCACTCAGCTCTTCAAACTTGTGCACAAATACTGACCTGAGACTGAGCTGGAGAAAAAGAAACCACTGATGGCCCGTGCTGAGAAAAAAGCAGCCGTTTAAGGAAACGTCCCAACAAGAAGACCCCCTGTGACCAGAACAGGTGCTAACACAGTAACTGTCTTGGTGGAGAACAAGAAAGCCAGCTGGTCGTCATCTCTCATGATGTGGATCCTAGTAGACGGCTTGTTTTCCCGCCAGCTCTGCACCAGCAGATGGGAGTCCCCTGCCACATACTGAAGGACAAGGCCAAACTGGGCTGCCTCGCCCATCGGAATCAATCCCAGCTTTCCACAGTGAAGAAAAAGACTGTAAACCCCACTGAGTTCAGAATGGTGCAAGGTCTGGAGGCCGCGAAAGAGGCTACGGTATTTGAAACCCCAACAGTGCTGAACCATCACACTCTGCTCTCAAGAGTCCCAGTCACCGCAACGGTATTCACGGTGATCAACCTGGCCAGTACCTTCAGTGTTTCCCCTCCACCTGGAGGCCTGCTTTCACGCACCAGTGCAGTGCATATGGACAATGTTGCCTCAAGGTGCTCAAAACAAGCCCTTTAAGTTTCACCAAGACAATGTCCTCCATGCTCGTCAACTGGATTGCAGAATATGCAAGAGTCACTCTTCTACAACACGTGGATGACTTTCTCTTTTGTGTGGTTGACATCGACACCTGCACAGTCTATTCCTTATCTCTCCTACTCTACCTGGAAGAACAGCAACGCAAGGTCTGGAAGAACAAAGTCCAGTGATGCCAGAAGCAAGTTACATCCCTGGGACACTGTATTGCCCACAAGACGAAACACATGTCAAAAGACTGGAAGACCACTGTGGAGAAGATGGCTCCCCCAACAACTCCAAGAATGCTGCAGGCCTTCCCTGGTCTAGTGTCGTATTGCAGAACCTGGATCCCTGATGCCTCAGTCCTAATGCAGCCTCTGTGCGCTTGCATCAACGCAACCCCGCTCCTTCTATCAGACGCAGCCTTCAACTCATTCAGGAGATTGGAAGAACTCCACAGTCTCAGCGCCAATACCAGGCCTACCTGACTATGAAAAGTCTTTCCGTCTACCTGATGGAAGAAAGAAGGTCATGCTACTGGAGTCCTGGCACAGATTCACGGGGGAAAACAGAGACTTTTAGGCTGCCTCTCAGCCCGCTTGGATCCAGTTGCAAGAAGAGCACCCTCCTGCCTGATGGCAGTATCCACAGCACACACCCTCCTGGACAAGGTTGCTGACATAACTCTTGGACAGCCACTGGAAACTCTCACTCCGCATGACATCTTGGCAATCTTCAATCAAGCTCAACCAACAGTAATCTCCCCACCGCCAGGCATCTTTGTGGCGCCTCTATTGCCTTTGTCTCAGAATGTCACCGTCTCCAGACCTACAGTCCTCAGCCCGGCCACTCTACTCCCACTCCCAAGGGGGGATACTTGGATGGCTCCAGATTTGCAGATGATGAAGAAGTTTCAACACAGGAAGTGCAGTGACCAGCAATCAAGAAATCCTGTGGTCCAGAAGTCTGTCACCTAGCCTGTCAGCCCAGGAAGCAGAATTGATAGCGCTGACGAAGGCCTGCCAGATGGCAGAAGGCAAGACTGCAAACATCTACACGGACTACAGGTACTCGCATGGCATAGCACATGACTTTAGACCCATCTGGGCTACAAGGGACTTCATCACAGCAAACGGGACAACCGTGAAGCATCATGGAGCCTTCAGGGACCTACTGGGTATACTCCAACTTCCAAAATGGTGGCAATTTAAAAAATCAAAGTGCATGGAAAACTGAGAACAGAAGAGGCGTGAGGCAATAACATGGCGGACATGGCAGCCAAAGAAGCAGCCAAAGGAAGACAACATGGAGAAGTGGGAGAGGTCGTAGAGCCGGACGGCTACTACATGACGACTGAAGACAAGAAACCTGACAAAAAGACGTCCTGGGATCTGCTCAAGAAGTTGCAAGACCAAGCTCCAAAAGGAGAAGAAGAGCTGAATGCGAAAAAAAAGCAACACGTGAAGAAAGAAGGCTATCAATAATAGACTTCAAACTCTGCCTACCACAAAGTATGCACCCTATGGTGGTCCAATGGGTAGATGGACCCACATCCACATATCAAAGACACAAATGAATGATCTGATTGGTGCTTACTGTTTCGCTTCAGGGATCTCCACCCTAACAGCCAAATTCACCAGCAGCTGTCTGACCTGCGGCAAATGCAACCCTGGACGCATGGAGAAGGTCCCCCCACATCATCTGGTCAGACCACTCTACCCTTTCCAGAGGATCCAGATAGACTACATCCAGATGCCACCAAGTGGAGGATTCGAATACGCCCTTGTGGTCGTAGATGTGTTTTCTGGATGGCCAGAAGCTTTTCCAGTGAGGAACCAGTCAGCAAAGACTACTGCAAAAAAGCTACTCTCAGAGATAGTGTGCAGATACGGGGTTCCAGAAGTGATAGAGAGTGATCAGGGGCCAGCATTCACCGCAAATCTGACACGAGAGATCTGGTCAGCGGTAGGGTCAGACCTAGGCTTACACACTCCCTACCACCCCCAGAGCAGCGGGAAGGTAGAAAGACTGAACAAAACACTTAAGAATAGAATGCTGAAAAAATTGCCCAAGAGACACGCAAACCATGGCATGACACACTCCTAATTGCACTGTTTAGCGTAAGGCACACTCCCAGAGACCCAGAAAAAGCTGTTTCGTGCCTGCATCTTCTGCTAACAGATAAGACATTTTCTTCTTTTAGTTTTTTGGTGCTTGCAGTTTAGTTCAGCCACTGTTTGTTCATTTGCCTTTTCCAGTTTTTTCAGTGGTTGCTGTTTAGTTTTTGTTACACCAGAGAACTAATTTAGGTGGTAGAGGTCGTGTGATCTCAGGTGTTTTTGTAATTAGTAGAGTTGGTACTTTTCAGGGTTTTTTGGGATTGTAGTAAGTGCCTTTCCTATCCTTTTCTATCTAGACAGATTGGGCCCCAGCGTTTGCTCATTCTATTTTCTGTCTGTGTCTGTATTTCCTCTTGTCTAACCGCCATTACATGTTTGGGGGCTTCCTATGTTCTTTGGGGATCTGCTCCGGGGCAGATAGCTTTCCTTTTTCTATCTTTAGGTGTAGTTAGCTTCTCAGGCTGTGACGAGGAGTCTAGGACCAACGTAGGAACGCTCCACGGCTGCCTTTAGTTGTGGTGGTTAGTCAGGGTACTGCAATCCCATAGATTCCAACCTCTCTGGTGTATTGCCTTTTTTTGCCTGCTCTCCTCAGCTACCAAATCATAACACTTACGTAATTGAATTGGTCAAAAACTAATGTCCATTCTCGAGTTTTTCTCCTCACTGCCAGATTTGATGATCCTGTCCAAGAGCCCCAGATGACATCAACCTCTGTGTAACTAGAGGGAAAGCCTGTTTGGATCCACGTATCGCATTGCAAGGAAGCTCCCGTACCAGGAGAGACACCTAAGCCATGAAGGATGTCGTGGATGCTCTGACTGACCAGACAGATGACCAGATGACCTACCTGATGAGTTCAAGGCCAGAGACCAAGTTAAAGCAGGATTTGAGTCACTATAAACAAAAATGTTGATTGGATAAATTACATCTATTATAACCAGCAGAGATTTGTTAACTTCACCATAGATGCTGTAAAAGGTTTGGCAGCACAGTTAGGCCCCACTTCCATTATGGCATTCCAGAATAGAATGGCTTTGGATATGATTCTAGCTGAGAAAGGAGGTGTTTACAAAATGATCAAAGACACCTGTTGCACCCACATCCCAGACAACACTGGCCCAAATGGTAAAGTCACAATGGCAATACAGAAACTTAATGAGTTATCAGAGGAACTGAAACAGAACTCAGGTGTCACTGACCCATGGGATCGATACTTTGGGTGGATGAGTGGGTGGCAGAAAATGTTGGCACAGGTTGAGACAGCCATTATGGGGGTTCTCATTTTTGCATTAATTACTGGTTGCTGTGTTATTCCTTGTATCCGCAGGATAATGGAAAAAACTGTTCAGGAGACAACCAATTTGATGCCACTCACCATCTTGGACCTCGCACCAGTCCGGATGGAACTGCCTGGCTTGACCAGATCTCCGAACTACCTACAGACTGAGAATACACATCCTTGATGAAACATCATATCAACTATGAGATTATGATTGCAAACACAAACCCCCGACAGGGACAGTCCTCCTGACCGCCCATTTGCGAAAAGTCTGTATTCGGTGGGGGAGACATGCACTAGGCATATGCTCAGCAGCACAAAAGAGTTGCAGCGCTTTGGGCCAGGAGCAGGTTTTTAGGGCAAGTGGTATCTAAGGGGGGACTGTCATGGAAATATATATGTATTCCATATATTCAAAGTATATTCACATATATGTATTCACAGTTCACAGTTAGATAGATCTCACTTGCTAAAAAACCCTGTGCTCACATATTTCTAGGCCAGCTATAATCAGTCGTTTTAAAGAAATCTGGCCTTCATAAGGCCTTCATAAGGAACGTACAAAAAGTCTTATTAGATATCTGTTGTTTACATTATAGTTATGCAAGACAACTAGGTCACAAGAATATAAAACAATAATTCTGCAACTTCAGCTCTTTTGCCATGATCATAATTATCATATTTACACTAGAACAGCCAATAATCTAGCAACTTTTAATTGTATGTTAATTGACTAACCAGCCCCTTTTTGTAAACGTATAAAACCTTGAATGAATAATAAATGTATGTCTTTTACGAACTGTTATACTGATACTTGCGTTGTGGACAGTCCTCATTTCGTTCTGAGCGCTCAAAAAGACATTAAATAGAGTTTTGGATATGGCAAGCAGCAAACACTGAAGGATATTTTTATCCTAATTAAATTTCCATATCACAAGCAAGTTAATAACAGTCACCAGGAGGTGCCTTCTCAAACGCAGTCATTACAGCAAGCAGGCAGTCAAGTGTTTCCTGACCCACTTCCACAGCTCAAGCAGCAGTCATCAGAATCAGAGGCCAAACCACAGCTTAACCCAGCAGCAACATCATTTCACCAGGGAATATCTCACCCTTTCATGCCAGGCAGCCTATACACCCAAGGGGCATCACAAGTTGTCGTGGCAACAGGCAGTGAGAAATCCGACATGTCGGAGTTTGCCAGGTTTATGGTGAGCAGAGAGCTAATCAACACCAGCCTTTCAAAATTCGGTGATTGCGCAGAGAGCTACAAGGCCTGGAAAGCAACCTTCAAGGCAGCCATCGCCAATCTTAACCTAACCACAGAGCAGGAGCTTGACCTCATGATCAAATGGTTGGGCCCAGACTCTGCAAACCGTATTAAGAACCTTAGGACTGTACCTGGGACAACCAGAAGTAGGTCTCGCTGCCGCCTGGCAAAGGCTGGAACGCACCTTTGGCAGCGCAGAAGCAATAGAGAAAGCCCTATTCAACAGCCTTCAAAACGTCCCAAAGATCAACCTCAAGGAAGTCCACAAGCTTCAAGACCTAAGTTATTTGCTCATGGAGCTGGAGCTCGCGAAAAGAGACCCTCGTCTGTCCAGCCTGTGTTACCTGGATACAGCGCATGGAGTGAACCCAATTGTGGTGAAGCTACCATACAGTCTGCAGAAGAAGTGGGCAACGTCAGTCACAAGGTATAAAAGAGTGCATGACGTCACCTTCCCCCCATTTATTCACTTCTGCAGGTTCATCGACGAGAAGTCCCAGATGAGGAATGACCCCAGCCTCGACTTCCTAGAGTTTAACACTGCAACTTCAACATCAAAGTATGAAGGCGTCATACAGAAACGCAGAGACTATAACACTGTGAGTGTTAAAAAGACTAATCTCCCATCACCTGCAGTACCCACAGGTAAACTGTACACCACCTCATCAGGAGACAAGTCCTTCAAATGGGAATGTCCCATTCATAAGAAACCTCACTCACTGAACAAGTGCAGAGGGTTTAGATCCAAAACCCTACAGGAGTGCAAGAAAGTCCTTACCGAGCTTGGAGTATGTTTCAAATGTTGTGATTCACTGGCGCACATGGGCAAGGACTGTAAAGCTGTCATCAAGTGTGAGGAGTATCATAGTGAAAAACACGTCTCAGCTATGCTGTAACGATAAGGTGAAAATATCATGTATGACTTTTCCAGGACATTCCAGAATTTTCTGTCCTCTACACTCGCTAGAAGGATTCCTAGCAGCACAGAGCCAAGCGACCCCACTCCTTCCCCCTTCAGCCTGCAAATTTCTGCTCACTCACAGACTGCAGCCACTCACCCCCCTTGTACCTCCTTCCCTGCTTGCACACAGTGTAACCTGAGATGCCAGTGTGTGATTTTCCATCCTCACTGCAGGGGTCCGGCGACTAATTATCCTAGGTGCAGTTCCCTGACTGACCTGAGGGTAAGGGGGTGCCGGAGAGCTGCAAGTTCCTAAGTGGAACTGGGAAGTGGGATAAATATAAATCCCTGCAGATCGTTCATCACACATTGATGGCAGCAGTGGGATCATAATCCGTGACTCCCCCGGGCCGCCGTGTCCGTTCGTCACATATGCATTCATTCCCACTCACCAGAGATTCATCGGCTGCAATCGCCACCACTGCTCCCACTCCAAGTCATCGTGGGGAGCCCAAGAATCAACACCGCCACAGCCGTCTCATGCTCATGTTCTGAAGTGTGTGGTGATGGCCAAAGGGAGAAATGTGCCCGAATAAGTCTCATCAAGGTCTATCCAAAGGGGCTTCCAGAAAAGGCAATGAAGATTTATGCTATCATAGATGACCAAAGCAACCGGTCCTTAGCAGGACCAAAGTTCTTTGAAGCCTTTGGAATTAAAGTTCCATCAGAACCCTACACCTTAAACACCTGCTCAGGCCACTTGGAGACTAGCGGCAGAAGAGCTCAGGGATTCATTGCTTATCCTATCAATGGAGATACAGAAATACATCTACCAACCCTTATTGAATGTGACCAGATACCCAATCACAGGGACGAGATTCCTACTCCTGAAGCTGCATTTCACCAACCACACCTAAGGCACCTGACCAATGTTATTCCTCCTATGGACTTCAACGCCGAGATTCTGCTCCTATTCGGCAGAGACAATCTAAGAGTACACAAGGTGCTTCAACAGTGTAATGGGCCTGACTATGCACCATATGCCCAGAGACTGGACTTGGGATGGGTAATCATATGAAATGTATGTGCGGATCGTTCAAGAATTAACTCCTTCAAGACTTGTGTGTGAAGATGGGCGCACAACTTTCATCAAGCCGTGTCCTCATCATTACAGGGTCAAAGAGAAGTTTCCAGACCCCGCACAGACGTCTGGCATCGCCTCTTCCCTATGTACTGACAACTTGGGAAGATCAGTCTTTCAAACAACGAACGATGACGATAAAATAGCCATGTCAGTGGAGGACAAAGAATTCATCAAAATAATGAACTGTGAGTTCTCTAAAGATGAAACCAACCACTGGGTTTTTCCAGTACCCTTCTGAGCTACTAGGGTAAGACTCCCAAACAAATCGGGAACAAGCTCTGTCTAGATTTAATTCTCTTCAGCGTACCATGAACAACAAGCCTGAAATGAAAGCACATTGTTGCGTTTATGAACAAGATATTCTGCAAAAATCATGCAGAACCTGCTCTCTCGCTGCTGCTGGCACTTCCCTCCTCCCTTATACCTCTGCTTGCTGTGTCTACAGACACTGAAATCACGTATCAAAAAAAAAAAAAAAAAGAAAAGGTAACCGAGCAGGAGAAAATGGATACAGCTTAGCCTGAATTCCTGAGAATTTTCACGCTACAGCCTGTAGCTAAAAACTAGTTCAAAAAGACCAAAACCAGGAAACAGATGTGACAACGTGATTAGCAGAGGGGGGGGGTCAAAGGGGCTTTAGCCTGCAGCCAGCAGTGAATGAGGTAGTGACAGAGCGCACTCTGCTCTGAGTGTAAATTTAAAGCAGCAATACTTGACACAAGACAGGACAAAATACAAATGGAAACAGACACCCGGGAGAATTCCGAATCCCTCTTTATAAACCTGTGACACGTACAAGCTGCTCTGGTAACTGATAACTCACCAATTGCACTGAGCACGCCAATGCTCCAGGTCTATTACCCTGAAAACCGGTCGCCCTGCCTGGTACGCCGGCCACAGGAATCTGTAATAGCCTGTTCAAAATTCCCACCCTTCACACCGGGAATACTGGGAGTGTCTCCCTCCGATGTGTGAAGGAATCTGTGACAATTTATCCAAACAAAGCCCCCACCCTTCACACCTGGAATACTGGGATTGTCTCCCTCCGATGTGTGAAGGAATCTGTGAGAACTTATCCAGCAATTTTTTTTTTCTGCTATACAGCTCCCAGAAATCAGCAAGCAAACTGTCACGGTTCCAACTTTCTTCCGGGATCACACAAAACATGAAACACATACACAGCAGGACCAAACACCTTATATCCCAGGGTTTTGGATAAGGGTGTGGACTTTTTACACTACCTGGGAATGCGGTGGTGACCACACCTGACCGGCAAGAGGTATAAGACCTGGACTGGACTCAAGGGACTTTCAGGTAAGATGACAAGATTTTCTTACCTTACTTATGGAGCTGCGCAGTCTCCGTCCCATGAGCCAAGGCCATGGCCAACACCTCTGTCTCTCCAGTCAGCAGGTCCCCGTGCGTTTCGTCCACTGCCCCGTGTGCAGGCACCAACTGTTATGGAAATTTAACTTAGGATAAATCTATCCCCATGTTTGCTGCTGCTGTTCCCAATCTTAGACTAAAATGTCTTTTTGAGCGCTCAAACGAAATGAGGACTGTCCACACGGAAGTGTCAGTATAACAGTTCGTCAAGACCAACAGTTTATTATTCATTCAAGGTTTTATACGTTTACTAAAAGGGGCTGGTTAGTCAATTAACATACAATTAAAAGCTGCTAGATTATTGGCTGTTTTAGTATAAGTATGATAATGATAAAAGGGCTGAAGTAGCAGATTTATTGTTCTTTGCCCCAGTTTTCCTACGTGACCAGTTATCAAAAAAATAATAGATATCTACCCAGACCTTCTGTCTTTGTTTCCCTTTTTTGTGTCCCTATGAGCTATCTTTTGCAGCAGCCTGACTTATGTAGGCCAGGGGTCATGTCTTAAGCAACTAATTATAGCTAGCATCAGCTTTTGCATAGATGTGTGAGCACAGGATTTTTAGCAAGTGAGATCTATCTGACTGTAAATGCATATACATATACATTGAATATATGGAATACATATATATTTCCATGACAAGTCTGCTACAACATGTTCTGGGTATATGGTAAATAAAGTATGACCCTGAGGTGACGGTGGGGGCTACATGAGATGCATATAATCATATTCTGTTGTAAATGGTATAAATTACTGCCTTATGTTTCATTATATCAGATAAAGTGACTTGTTCACAATCGGTGTGCAGTCTTCTTTGTCTCCAAGCACTTGTCAATTAAGGGCGTAAACTCCTAATTCGGCCTCACTGGTGATCTGGCATATCTGACTTTGGGTCAGAACGCAAACAGCTATGACAGTTAATGGCGCCTGAACAGGGACTGTGGTAACCAGCCTATTCAGAATCCGTATGTGGGAGCTTCCTGGGAGATTGGACATGCAAAATCCAGCTGCAGCAAGGTGAGAAATTGTATTCTTACACTTTGTTTTGCACTTGCAATCTCTCTGGGTCTCTCCATATCTCTGGGTAAAGGCTGCGAATACGGTTCAAAGAACTGTTGTGGGTGAGAGGCCTGAGCCTTCCCCCTGTCCATGGAGCTGGTCTGGTAGGTTAAAGGCCTATCACATCTGGGCCTTCCTACTTTAGTCAGCTGGTCTAACGGGTGAGAGAGCTGAAAGAGCCTTCCCGTTACACCCTTTAGGTCTTCTGGGTGAGAGCCACGAGAGCCTTCCCGCTACACCTTGAAGAGCTAAATCTGACTTGCTAAAGTGTGGCCTGTAGACAAGGTCCAGGCACACTGAGAGGGCATTTGCAGAAAAGTAAGCTGTCTGGAGAATAAGTTGAAGCCATGGGCAACTTGTTCTGTGTGCAGTCAGGGGCCCCAATGGGATCCAAAACAGCTATACAGATTGTAAAAGACAGAGAAGGAAAGGAAGCAGTGAAAGATGTGGGACCAATATTGAAAAAGGCAAAAATGCCAAAGTGTGGATGTTTGGATGTACAAAAGTGGCACAGTTTCAGAGAGGAGAATAGAGGTTGGATAAAAGACAAAAGAAGAGAGCAACAAGTGAATAAATGGTGTCTTGTGGCGGAGAAAATAAAACAATATGGAAGTAAAGAGATTACAGTGGGACATAACGTGTATTGACTGTTTTGATGCACAAAAATCTGACTATGACTGCTGCCGACCCACATCTGTCTAACCAGGGACCCAGACAAGACAGATGGACTAGTAAACACTGTTGTCAGCTAAATCCAGACTGGGAGAGATACTTGTATGACCTGTGCTGCAACCCGACCTAAGCGAATTGCACTAAATCCTGTCCGGACAAGATCACATGTAGTGACAGAGGAAGATGACAGTAGCAGTAGTTCTGAGGGGGAGGAAGCTGTAGAACAGCATGTCACCCCCACCACTACTAGATGTACCTGGGCAGACTTAAGGTACTGCCACACTTAGCGATCTTGTTAGCGATCACGATAACGACGCAAGCTAACGAGATCGTTGGTGTGATCTCTTTTAGGTCGCTAGTAGCTGCCAAACAGGAGATCTCATAAACGACACATCAGCGGTCAGCGATCTCTTTAACGACTTTGGCGGTCGTTAGGATGTCATTAGCATGTACTGAGCGCTTCTGATTCATAGGAATTTCCAGCATCGCTCCTGCTCTCTGCGTCCTGCTAGCCTGCTTTACAACTTCTGCGATCCTCTCTGTGACGCAAAAGAGAACTTACAGATATTGCGATCCACTCCGTGACGCTAAAAACCCTAGTCCCGCCTGCGCCGCTGTCATATGCGTCACAAACGAGGTCGCTCGTCGTTCGCAAAAGGTGCCAAACACAGCGATATATGCTCACCAGCGGGACGCCAACGATCAAAAAACTGTCCAGAACGCTAGTGAACGATTAGCGACATCACAGCTGGGGCCACACCGCTGCTACATGCCACACACAACGAGGTCGCTAACGAGATCGCTAAATAGTGACGTTTTAGCGATCTCGTTAGCGATCTCGTTTAGTGTGGCATACCCTTTAGAGAGTTTGGTGACTTCAAATGCAGGTGACATACTAGGACACATAATTAAGACACATACAGATGTGACAAAGGATCAAGCATGGGGTATGGGTCATAAGTCTGCACGGTCTGGGAAACGTACTGTGAATCACTAAAACAATGGGTTATAGTGAAACAATCAGAGCAGTCTTTAACAGGAGAAAGTGTAGAGATGTACTTTGGACGGTTACAGCTGAAATGGGCAGGCATGGCATAAAAAGTATGTTAAGGCAGGGGTCCTGGTGCAAAGATCTTCCCCCTGCAACACCCCTTTTGTATCCCATTAAGATAAAAGGACCAAGAGTTCCCCTGACACTTACAGAATGATTCATGACTTAATGGCTATTAATGATATTACAGAGAGTGTGACCTCAATCGTCCCTAACCCACACACCTTACTGTCACAGATCCCAGCAACGTCAATATGTTTCACAGTTATTGATTTGGCTAATGCATTTTTCTCTGTACCCGTACACCCTGACTGTCAATATCGTTTTTCCTTTACTCATGAAGGAAAACAATATTGTTGGACGGTCCTCCCGCAAGGGGGAAGAACTCCCCTACCATCTTTTCAACAGCAATGGCAGGGATCCTTGAGCAGTGGCAACCACCTCACCCACAGATAGTACTATTACAGTACGTGGATGACCTTTTGCTCAGCTGCCCGGACCAGATGTCCTGCAAGGAAGCTACCATTTCCTTGCTATGTTATTTAGCAGAAAAAGGTTGCAAGGTGTCATGATAAATTACAGTATTGCAAACGAAAGGTGACATTTTTGGGACATTGTATTGCCGAAGGTACAAGACACCTGACTGAAGACAGAAAACAGGCAATTCAAAATCTCCCTCTACCCAGGTCACGTCAGCATCTACTCTTTTCTAGGCTTGGTGACCTACTGTAGGCCTTGGATAAGGTCTGCTTCACAAATGATGCAACCACTTTATGACTGCTTGGCATCAAACCCCTATAATCTCACTCAAGAAGTAATTGATTCCTTCCATTCTCTCAAACTGCTCATTGTGTCAGCCCTGGCCTTGGGCATCCCAAACTATGACCAGCGATTTTTCAGGGAGGACATTATACCGCAGTACTGACACAACAACATGGAGGGAAACAGAGACCAATAGCTTACTACTCAGCACAATTAGACCCAGTGATCAGAGGGTCACCTACGTGTGTCCGTGCGGTAGGAGCAGCTGCATTACTACTGGGAAAGACATGTGAGATCACGCTGACTTTTCCTTTGACAATTTATTCCCCACATGACATCCACTCAATACTCGTACAAGTTCAACCAAAACATCTCTCTATGGCCAGACAGCTCCGACTTGAATGTGCACTACTAATTCCTGAGTATGTCACCCTCAAAAGATGTAACGTTCTGAATCCAGCCACCCTCCTTCCGGTGGATTCAGAAAAGGGGAATTGGTGACCGTATTAGCAATTGAAGAAGAATACTTTGACATGACACATGAGCATGACTGTATAGAACTAATTAATCAGGAGACAGTGGGTTTTGCACACGTTCATGAAAAACCTGTTCCTAATGCAGATTTTGAGTTTTTTGTAGATGGCTCCAGATACCACCAGGATGGACGATTCTACACAGGATATGCAGTAGTATCCTCACATGAGGTAATCCGAGCTGAACCACTCCCTCCTCACATGTCGGCACAGGAGGCAGAGTTGAAGGCACTCATTGAGGCGTGTAGAGCCGCTGCAGGTAAAGTCGCTAATATTTACACAGATTCGAATTATGCATGGGGAATAGCCCATGATTATGGCCCTATCTGGAGAAGCAGAGCATTTCTTACATTAGCCGGTAAGCCCATTAAAAATGCAGAGCTGGTGAAACAGTTAATGGAGGCATTGATGTTACCAGTCCAGGTTGGCATTGTCAAGGTAAAAGCACACGCGAAAGGTGACTCTGTGGAGGTAGAGGGCAACAGAAGGGAGGACGAGGCTGCTAAAGTAGCAGCAAGGTGGCCTAGGGAGCAGAGGACGGTGGCATGGAGTCAGCGTATTCCTGCCACACTGAGCCTAGATGTCCTGAAATCCTTCCAGCAACAAGCTGCCCAAACAGAGAAGGAACACTGGGGAGAATGGGAGCTGAGCTGAACTTAAATGGAGTATGGGAGAATAAGGTTAAATTGTGTTTGTCAAAATCCCTGTTCCCAATTATGGCGCAAGCAACACATAACCCTCGCGCCTCAAAAAGTCACGTGTGCCATGGTAAATGTCTGATATGCAAAAATATTGAGGCCACATGACCTCTCCCCCACTAAATCAGAACTCTGGAGTGAACTGGACGCAAAAACAACATATACTGAAATAACAGGGAACTAGATATACAAAAAAGACTGACAGAAGCTGAGGCAAATGAAAGCAGAGTACAGCACAGGTCCCAGCAGGGAACCCGGCTGAACTCACACCAGCAGCAGAAAACAGGGAAAAGCAAAAGGGAACAAATGGCACAAATTAAAACAGACAAATAACTTATCTGAAAGATGCAGGACAAAGCAGGGAGCAAGCAGACTTCCAAAAAGCTCAGGAAGAAAACCAAATCACTAGCAACAACTAAGGGAAGGCTGCTCACTTAAATCTCTCCAGTCTGTAACACCTGATGCTCTTCAGGTGATTGACTTCTGTCAGCCAAACCAGCTCCATTTCCAGCAGCAACCACCAGAGGGAGCTCACACTCAGAAGCCGGATCAAAAGTGTTCACAACCGGTATCTTTGCAAAGATTAACCAAAGGGTTCACCTTGGTTGCCAATAATTGGTGTTTTTCATCAAAAATAGCAAGTTGAAGTGGAGTGTCATGAAGAGAAGTTGCAGAAGAATTAAAGACAATCACAGATATATTAGCCCTTTAACCCCCGGAGCTTTATTCAGTTTTGCGTTTTTGTTTTTCGCTCCCCTTCTTTCCAGAGCCTTAACTTTTATATTTTTTCATCAATATGGCCATGTGGGGGCTTATTTTTTGTGGGACAAGTTGTACTTTTGAACAACACCATTGGTTTTACCATGTAGTGTACTCAAAAACGGGAAAAAAATGTCATGTGCGGTGAAATTGCAAAAAAAGTGCAATCTCACACTTGTTTTTTGTTTGGCTTTTTTGCTAGGTTCACTAAATGCTAAAACTGACCTGCCATTATGATTCTCTAGGTCATTACAAGTTCATAGACACCAAATATTTCTAGGTTCTCTTATATCTAAATGGTGAAAAAAATTCAAAAGTTTGGTAAAAAAAAAAAAAAAAAAAATTGCGCCATTTTCCGAGACCCGTAGTCTCTCCATTTTTCGTGATCTGGGGCCGAGTGAGGGCTCATTTTTTGTGTGACGTTTTTAAGGATACCATTTATGCGCAGATCCGTTCTTTTGATCGCCCGTTATTGCATTTTAATGCAATGTTGTGGCGACCAAAAAAATGTAATTCTGGTGTTTTGATTTTTTTTTTCTCGCTACGCTGTTTAGCGATTGGGTTAATCCTTTTTTTTATTGATAGATTGGGTGATTCTGAACACGGCAATACCAAACATGTGTATGTGTGATTTTTTTTTGTTTTATTTTGATTGGGGCAAAATGGGGGTGATTTAACCCCTTCACCCCCAAGGGTGGTTTGCACGTTAATGACCGGGCCAATTTTTACAATTCTGACCACTGTCTCTTTATGAGGCTATAACTCTGGAACGCTTCAACGGATCTTCGCGATTCTGAGATTGTTTTCTCGTGACATATTGTACTTCATGATAGTGGTAAAATTTCTTCCATATAACTTGCATTTATTTATGAAAAAAACGCAAATATGGCAAAAATTTTGAAAATTTTGCAATTTTCAAACTTTGAATTTTTATTCCCTTAAAACAGAGAAATATGTCACACAAAATAGTTAAGAAATAACATTTCCCACATGTCTACTTTACATCAGCACAATTTTGGAAACAAAATTTTTTTTTGTTAGGAAATTATAAGGGTTAAAAGTTGACCAGCGATTTCTCATTTTTACAACAAAATTTACAAAGCCATTTTTTTTCGGGACCACCTCATATTTGAAGTCACTTTGAGGGGTCTATATAGCAGAAAATACCCAAAAGTGACACCATTCTAAAAACTACACCCCTCAAGGTACTCAAAACCACATTCAAGAAGTTTATTAACCCTTCAGGTGCTTCACAGGAGCTGAAGCAACATGGAAGGAAAAAATTAACATTTTACTTTTTAGTCACAAAAATGATCTTTTACAAACATTTTTTTTATTTTCACAAGGGAAAAAGGAGAAAAAGGACTGATAAAGTTGTTGTGCAATTTCTCCTGAGTACGCCGATACCCCATATGTGAGGGAAAACCACTGTTTGGGCACACGGCAGAGCTCGGAATGGAAGGAGCGCAGTTTGACTTTTCCAAACCAAAATTGGCTGGAATTGAGAACGGACGCCATGTCGCGTTTGGAGAGGCCCCGATGTGCCTAAACAGTGGAAACCCCCCACACGTGACCCCATTTTGGAAACTAGACCCCCTAAGGAACTTATCTAGATGTGTGGTGAGTAGTTTGAACCCTCAAGTGCTTCACGCAAGTTTGTAATGTAGAGCCGTGAAGAAAAAAAATCATATTTTTTCCACAAGCATGATGTTTTAGTCCCCAAATTTTTATTTTCCCAAGGGTAAGAGGAGAAATTGAACCACAAAAGTTGTTGTCCAACTTATCCTGAGTACGCTGATACCCCATATGTGGGGGGGAACCACTGTTTGGGCGCACGGCAGGGCTTGAAAGGGAAGGAGCGCCGTTTGACTTTTCCAAACCAAAATTGGCTGGAATTGCGAACGGACGCCATGTCGCGTTTGGAGGGCCCCTGATGTGCCTAAACAGTGGAAACCCCCCACATGTGACCCCATTTTGGAAACTAGACCCCCTAAGGAACTTATCTAGATGTGTGGTGAGCACTTTGAACCCTCAAGTGCTTCACGCAAGTTTGTAATGTAGAGCCGTGAAGAAAAAAAATCATATTTTTTCCACAAACATGATGTTTTAGTCCCCAAATTTTTATTTTCCCAAGGGTAAGAGAAGAAATTGGACCACAAAAGTTGTTGTCCAACATGTCCTGAGTACGCTGATACCCCATATGTGGGGGGGAACCACTGTTTGGGCGCACGGCAGGGCTTGAAAGGGAAGGAGCGCCGTTTGACTTTTCCAAACCAAAATTGGCTGGAATTGCGAACGGACGCCATGTCGCGTTTGGAGGGCCCTGATG
This sequence comes from Oophaga sylvatica, assembly GCA_033576555.1. Classification (NCBI taxonomy): domain Eukaryota; kingdom Metazoa; phylum Chordata; class Amphibia; order Anura; family Dendrobatidae; genus Oophaga; species Oophaga sylvatica. The sequence goes on from JARQOD010000327.1 coordinate 71,415, forward strand.
TGCCTAAACAGTGGAAACCCCCACATGTGACCCCATTTTGGAAACTAGACCCCCTAAGGAACTTATCTAGATGTGTGGTGAGCACTTTGAACCCTCAAGTGCTTCACGCAAGTTTGTAATGTAGAGCGTGAAGAAAAAAAATCATATTTTTTCCAAACATGATGTTTTAGTCCCCAAATTTTTATTTCCAAGGGTAAGAGAAAAATTGGACCACAAAAGTTGTTGTCCAACATGTCCTGAGTACGCTGATACCCATATGTGGGGGGGAACCACTGTTTGGGCGCACGGCAGGGCTTGAAAGGGAAGGAGCGCCGTTTGACTTTTCCAACCAAAATTGGCTGGAATTGCGAACGGACGCATGTCGCGTTTGGAGGGCCCTGATGTGCCTAAACAGTGGAAACCCCCCATGTGACCCATTTGGAAACTAGACCCCCTAAGGAACTTATCTAGATGTGTGGTGAGCACTTTGAACCTCAAGTGCTTCACGCAAGTTTGTAATGTAGAGCCGTGAAGAAAAAAAATCATATTTTTTCCACAAACATGATGTTTTAGTCCCCAAATTTTTATTTCCAAGGGTAAGAGGAGAATTGGACACAAAAGTTGTTGTCCAACATGTCCTGAGTACGCTGATACCCCATATGTGGGGGGGAACCACTGTTTGGGCGACGGCAGGGCTGAAAGGGAAGGAGCGCCGTTTGACTTTTCCAAACCAAAATTGGCTGGAATTGCGAACGGACGCCATGTGCGTTTGGAGGGCCCTGATGTGCCTAAACAGTGGAAACCCCCACATGTGACCCCATTTTGGAAACTAGACCCCTAAGGAACTTATCTAGATGTGTGGTGAGCACTTTGAACCCTCAAGTGCTTCACGCAAGTTTGTAATGTAGAGCCGTGAAGAAAAAAAATCATATTTTTTCCACAACATGATGTTTTAGTCCCAATTTTTATTTTCCCAAGGGTAAGAGGAGAAATTGGACCCAAAGTTGTTGTCCAAATGTCCTGAGTACGCTGATACCCCATATGTGGGGGGAACCACTGTTTGGGCGCACGGCAGGCTCGAAAGGGAAGGAGCCGTTTGACTTTTCCAAACCAAAATTGGCTGGAATTGCGAACGGACGCCATGTCGCGTTTGGAGGGCCCCTGATGTGCTAAACAGTGGAAACCCCCACATGTGACCCATTTTGGAAACTAGACCCCCTAAGGAACTTATCTAGATGTGTGGTGAGCACTTTGAACCTCAAGTGCTTCACGCAAGTTTGTAATGTAGAGCCGTGAAGAAAAAATCATATTTTTTCCACAAACATGATGTTTTAGTCCCCAAATTTTTTTTTCCAAGGGTAAGAGGAGAAATTGGACCAAAGTTGTTGTCAACATGTCCTGAGTACGCTGATACCCATATGTGGGGGGGAACCACTGTTTGGGCGCACGGCAGGGCTTGAAAGGGAAGGAGCGCCGTTTGACTTTTCCAAACCAAAATTGGCTGGAATTGCGAACGGACGCCATGTCGCGTTTGGAGGGCCCCTGATGTGCCTAAACAGTGGAAACCCCCCACATGTGACCCCATTTTGGAAACTAGACCCCCTAAGGAACTTATCTAGGTGTGTGGTGAGCACTTTGAACCCCCAAGTGTTTCACTAACGTTTATAATGCCCTGGCGTGAAAAAAAAAAATATATTTTTTTTTCCACAAAAGTGATGTTTTAGTCCCCAATTTTTTATTTTCCCAAGGGTAAGAGGAGAAATTGGACCCCAAAAGTGGTTGTCCAATTTGTCCTGAGTACGCTGATACCCAATATGTTGGGGGGATACACTGTTTGGGCACACGGCAGGGCTCGGAAGGGAAGCAGTGACGTTTTGGAATGCAGACTTTGATGGAATGGTCTGCGGGCGTCATGTTCCGTTAGCAGAGCCCCTGATGTGCCTAAACAGTGGAAACCCCCCACATGTGACCCCATTTTGGAAACTAGACCCCCTAAGGAACTTATCTAGGTGTGTGGTGAGCACTTTGAACCCCCAAGTGTTTCACTAAAGTTTATAATGCCCTGGCGTGAATAAAAAAAAAAAAAAAATTTCCACAAATATGATGTTTTAGTCCCCAATTTTTTATTTTCCCAAGGGTAACAGGAGAACTTGGACCACAAAAGTTGTTGTCCAATTTGTCCTGAGTACGCTGATACCCCATATGTTGGGGGAACCACTGTTTGGGCGCATGGCAGGGCGCAGAAGGGAAGCAGTGACGTTTTGGAATGCAGACTTTGATGGAATGGTCTGCGGGCGTCATGTTCCGTTAGCAGAGCCCCTCATGTGCCTAAACAGTGGAAACCCCCACAAGTGACCCCATTTTGGAAACTAGACCCCCTAATGAACTTATCTAGGTGTGTGGTGAGCATTTTGAACCCCCAAGTGTTTCACTAAAGTTTATAATGCCCTGGCGTGAATAAAAAAAAAAAAAAAAAATTTCCACAAATATGATGTTTTAGTCCCCAATTTTTTATTTTCCCAAGGGTAACAGGAGAAATTGGACCACAAAAGTTGTTGTCCAATTGTCCTGAGTACACTGATACCCCATATGTTGGGGGGAACCACTGTTTGGGCGCATGGCAGGGCGCAGAAGGGAAGCAGTGACGTTTTGGAATGCAGACTTTGATGGAATGGTCTGCGGGCGTCATGTTCCGTTAGCAGAGCCCCTCATGTGCCTAAACAGTGGAAACCCCCACAAGTGACCCCATTTTGGAAACTAGACCCCCTAAGGAACTTACCTAGGTGTGTGGTGAGCATTTTGAACCCCCAAGTGTTTCACTAAAGTTTATAATGCCCAGGTGTAAAAATAAAAAATCCTACTTTTATCCTCACAAAAATGATGTTTTAGTCCCCAATTTTTTATTTTCCCAAGGGTAAGAGGAGAAATTGGACACCAAAAATTGTTGTCCAATTTGTCCTGAGTACACTGGTGCCCCATATGTGGGAAAAAACTGTTTGGGCACAAGTCGGGGCTCAGAAGGGAAGTCGTGACGTTTTGGAATGCAGACTGATGGAATGGTCTGCGGGCGTCATGTTCCGTTTGCAGAGCTCCTGATGTGCCTAAACAGTAAAAAAAACCCACAAGTGACATAATTTTGGAAAGTAGACTCCCAAGGAACTTTTCTAAATGTGCCCCCCTTCTGGAACTAATCTTTCCTGTAAAGTAAATTAGTAGTGCATTGAGGTGTGGTACAATTTGAAACAATCCTTCATACACAGGCCAGGTTTTTCGGGGCAGGTGTCGCATTGGTAAGTGGTGTCCTTGCGTATTCCCCTTTTGTAACACACTCGGCACCTTTTTTGCGGCTTACCTTTGCTTCCAGTTGGCGGGACCACCCCCGGGAAATGCTGACCTGGTATGATACGAGCACCTTCAGTTCCAGAAGTACTGGGGCCCGCTGTTTCCTGAGCGCCAAACATCAGGGCCTTAACCACTACCTCCTGGAACTGAAGGTACGTCGTATCGCTGTTGCGTGCACATCGTGACAGCAGGAAAGCGTTGAGCATTGCCATTTGGACGATGTGCACGGACAGCTTCTTGTACCACACCTTGGCCTTTCTCAAAGCACTGTACGGTTGGAGGAGTTGATCAGAGAGATCAACACCCCCCATGTATTTATTGTACCCCAGTACACAGTCCGGTTTGCGGACCTGTGTAGAGGTACCCCGTACAGTGCTGAGGGCGCTGCCATCACCATGTATGGTGGTCAAGAGAAGGACATCCCTCTTGTCCTTGTACTTGACCACCAACAGGTGGCCGCTACATTGGGCTCTGCTCTCACCCTTTCTGAGCATCTGCCCAAGTAGCGTCTTCGGGAGGCCTCTCTGATTTTTGCGGACGGTACCGCAAGCTGCGGTACCTCGCGCAGAGAGGGATTTGTAGAGTGGGACGCTGGAATAAAAGTTATCGGTGTAAAGGTGATAACCTTTATCCAGCAGTGGGTGCACCAAATCCCACACAATTTTCCCACTCACTCCCAGGACGGGGGGACACTCAGGGGGTTCAATCCTGGTGTCCTTTCCTTCGTAAACTCTAAAGCTGTGCGTGTACCCTGAGGTACTCTCGCACAGCTTGTAGAGTTTAATTCCGTACCTTGCCCTCTTGCTGGGCAGGTACTGGCGGAATCTGAGCCGTCCCTTAAAATGAACCAAGGACTCATCCACGCAGATGTCCCTTTGGGGCACGTACACTTCAGCAAACTTTTTGCTGAAGTGTTCGATGACCGGCCGAACTTTGAACAGACGGTCAAAGTTGGGGTCATTTTGTGGGGGACACTGTGCATTATCATTATAATGCAGGAATTTGTGGATGGCCTCAAAACGCGTCCGAGCCATGACCATTCGGAACAGTGGAGTGTTGTATAAAATATCAACACTCCAATATTGCCGAAGTTCTGGCTTCTTCAGGATCCCCATATGGAGGACCAGGCCCCAAAACTGCATCATTTCACCTGCGTCTACAGGAGACCAGTTGGAAAATGATGACACTGGGTTTTGCTCCAAAAATTGCCGAGCGTACAAATTAGTTTGCTCCACCACGAGGTTAATAAAATCCTCAGAGAAAAAGACTTTGAAAAAGTCTATTTCTCTGAGGCCCGTGGTGTCAAACTTGATTCCTGATTCTGCCACAAAATCAGGAATCAGTGGCTCGTAATTTTCGGGGGGCGGGGTCCATATGGGGTCCGAAGAGGGGTGCGCTGGTTCATTTCCAGGGGTGGGCGCTGCCTCATCTTCTGTCCTGGGGCGTCTGCGTGGCGGTTCCGCAGGACCCGAGGAGGAAGATGAGGAAGAGGAGGAAGAAGAAGAAGAGGATGAAGAATCTGAAAAGTAAAGAAATGTGGGATCCTCTCCCTCGCTATCAGTGTCAGAGGCAAGTAAAGCGTATGCCTCTTCCACTGAATAGCGCTGTTGGGAAGAACGTGACGAGCGGGACATTTTTTTTGTGAATGTGGTGCTTTGTGTGAACTTTATTTATAACTGTGTGTGTGTGTGGGGGGGGATAGTGGTTGGTGCAAACTATGCTGAAAGGAAAAAGCTAAAAGAAAAGAAAGAGAATAGGGAAAAAAATGCCTGTGAAAAAAAGTCTAAACCAGCAGGCACGAGCTCTGATAAGTGACCGGTGTCACTTATCAAAGTTCCGCGGCTGCCGGATGTGCGCACAGGAGTGGCGGAAAGGGAAGTGAAAAAAAAAAAAAAAAACGGCAGGAACGAGCTCTGATAAGTGACCGGTGTCACTTATCAAAGTTCCGCGGCTGCCGGATGTGCGCACAGGAGTGGCGGAAAGGAAGTGAAAAAAAAAAAAAAAAACGGCAGGAACGAGCTCTGATAAGTGACCGGTGTCACTTATCAAAGTTCCGCGGCTGCCGGATGTGCGCACAGGAGTGGCGGAAAGGGAAGTGAAAAAAAAAAAAAAAAACGGCAGGAACGAGCTCTGATAAGTGACCGGTGTCACTTATCAAAGTTCCGCGGCTGCTAGATGTGCGCACGGGAGTGGCGGAAAGTGGAGTGAAAAAAAAAAACTGCAGGAACGAACTCTGATAAGTGACTGGTGTCACTTATCAAAGTTCCGCGGCTGCTGGATGTGCGCACAGGAGTGGCGGAAAGGGGAGTGAAAAAAAAAAATGCAGGAACGAGCTCTGATAAGTGACTGGTGTCACTTATCAAAGTTCCGCGGCTGCTGGATGTGCGCACAGGAGTGGCGGAAAGGGGAGTGAAAAAAAAAAAGACGGCAGGAGCGAGCTCTGATAAGTGACCGGTGTCACTTATCAAAGTTCCGCGGCTGCTAGATGTGCGCACAGGAGTGGCGGAAAGGGGAGTGAAAAAAAAAAAAAAAAACGGCAGGAACGAGCTCTGATAAGTGACCGGTGTCACTTATCAAAGTTCCGCGGCTGCTAGATGTGCGCACGGGAGTGGCGGAAAGTGGGGTGAAAAAAACAAAACTGCAGGAACGAGCTCTGATAAGTGACTGGTGTCACTTATCAAAGTTCCGCGGCTGCTGGAGTGCGCACAGGAGTGGCAGAAAGGGGAGTGAAAAAAAAAAAAAACTGCAGGAACGAGCTCTGATAAGTGACTGGTGTCACTTATCAAAGTTCCGCGGCTGCTGGAAGTGCGCACAGGAGTGGCGGAAAGGGGAGTGAAAAAAAAAAAAAAAACGGCAGGAACGAGCTCTGATAAGTGACCGGTGTCACTTATCAAAGTTCCGCGGCTGCTAGATGTGCGCACGGGAGTGGCGGAAAGTGGGTGAAAAAAAAAAACTGCAGGAACGAGCTCTGATAAGTGACTGGTGTCACTTATCAAAGTTCCGCGGCTGCTAGATGTGCGCACGGAGTGGCGGAAAGTGGGGTGAAAAAAAAAAACCTGCAGGAACGAGCTCTGATAAGTGACTGGTGTCACTTATCAAAGTTCCGCGGCTGCTGGAAGTGCGCACAGGAGTGCGGAAGGGGAGTGAAAAAAAAAAAAAAAACTGCAGGAACGAGCTCTGATAAGTGACTGGTCACTTATCAAAGTTCCGCGGCTGCTGGAAGTGCGCACGGAGGGGGGTGCAAAGAAAAACGAGCACGGTGTTGATCGTGAACTGCGTCACATCAACGCTCGGCGGCTGCTAATGTGTGCAAAGGGGGGTAAAAAGAGGGGAAAGGGAAGGGGAGGGGGAATGGGGGGATTGGGGTGGATCGGGCAGGGATCGGGGCTCAAAAACTCACGTTTGTAGTCTCTCTTCTTTCTTCTCTTCTTTCTTTCTCTTCTTTCTTCTCTCTTCTTTCTTCTCTTCTTTCTTCTCTCTCTTTCTTCAGCAGGAGTTGTGGTGTCACAGGCTACTGTGGCACCACAAGGCCCAGCACAGGAGGAGATCTGGCGTGTGACCGCACTGCAGGAATCCTCAGCAAGTGTGAGGACCCCTGCAGTGCGGTCAGACAGGTCAGATCCAGTTTGCAGACAGGTCACAGAGCGGTCACATCGCTGCTGTGACCTGTCATTGGTGGGATCGATGATCACATCGATCCCACCAATCAGAGGAGACCCTTGTTTTGCCGGTTGCTAGGCACCGGCCTAGTAATCGGAGCTCACTGCTCCGATTCCTAGGCAGGTCACCGGCAGGTCAGGAAGCAGGGCACAGAGCGGTCACACCGCTGCTGTGCCCTGTGATTGGCGCGATCGTCGATGACATCGATCGCGCCAATCAGCAGCTGCAGGCCCTACTGGGCCTGTCCTAGGCTCCGGCCTAGGATCGGTGCTATTACTGCACCGATCCAGGCAGGTACAGGCAGGGCACAGCGCGGATACACCGCGGCTGTGCCCTGCGATTGGCGCGATCGATGTGATCGGCGATCGCGCCAATCCAGGGGGGGTCTGCTCCTTTCTATGCCCAGGCCTAGGATCGAGTACATCGGTACTCGATTCTAGCCTGGGATCTCACTGTTTCAGCCCATCGGATTGGCTGAAACAGTGAGAAAGGCTGCGATTGGCTGTTCAGAATTGAACAGCCAATCACAGCGATCGGGAGTGAGGGTGGGCGGTGACAGACCCCGGGATGCCGGCGCCATCTCTCCTGAGGTAAGATGGCGTCGGAATTTTAATGCGATCATTGCGACTTAAGTCGCAATGTCGCATTAAAGGGCTGGACGTACTATCCCGTCCCCGGTCATACGGGCCCAGGTACCATGGACGGGATAGTACGTCCGATGGCAGTAAGGGGTTAAACTTTTATGTTTTTTTAAATTTTTAAACTTTTTTCTTTTGCTTTTAGCATGCTTCAATAGCCTCCATAGGAGGCTAGAAGCAGCCATAGCGCGATCGCCTCTGCTACATATGGGCGATGAGCAGATCGCCCATATATAGCAGATTTACTGTATTGCTATGAGCGCCGACCACCGGGCAGTGCTCACAGCAATGTGCCGGCAACAACCATAGAGGTCTCTATGAGACCTCTGGTTGTCAAGGCAACGCGTCGCCGACCCCCGGCGGATGGCGATTCCCCCCGCGCCTATTGCGGGCACATATCAACTGTTTATAACTGCTGACATGTCGCGGCTTTGAGGTGGGCTCACCGCCGGAGCCCACCTCAAAGTTGGGGATACTGCCAGATGACGTACTATTCCATCATCTGGCAGTAAGGGGTTAGCGGTGGGGATCATATTGGCTAAAGAAGATGTTTGTTCTGACTCAAACTCAAAAATATTTCCTGGATCCGTGCATTCTTTGACCATGAAACCGCAAAAACACTAGTGCACGCCTTATCACCTCCCGTCTTGACTACTGCAACCTCCTACTCTCTGGCCTCCCCTCTAGCACTCTGGCATCACTCCATCCTAAACTCTGCTACCCGACTAATCCACCTAACTCCCCGTTATTGCCCAGCATCTCCTCTTTGCCAAGCCATTCACTGGCTTCCTATTGTCCAGAGGCTCCAGTTCAAAACCTTAACTATGACCTACAAAGCCATCCACAACCTGTCTCCTCCATACATCTGTGACATGGTCTCCTGGTACATACCTATACGCAACCTTCGATATCACTCAAGATCTCCTTCTCTACTCCCCTCTTTTCTTCACACAACCGCATACAAGACTTCTCCCGTGCTTCCCCCATACTCTGGAACTCTCTACCCCAACACATCAGACTTTCGCCTTCCTCGTAAACCTTCAAAAAGATCCTGAAGATCCACCTCTTCAGACAAGCCTACAACCTGCAGTGATCCTCAGTCTACTGAACCGCAGCACGACCAGCTCTACCCTCTTCTAGTGTATTAGTGTATCCCCACCCATCCCCTGTAGACTGAGCCCTTGCAGGCAGGGTCCTCTCTCCTTCTGTTCTTGTGTGTGCCTTGTATTGCTCACGTTTATTGTACTTGTCTATATTTGCCCCTTTTCACATGTAAAGCGCCATGGAATAAATGGCGCTATAAAAACGTATAATGATAATAATAATGTTCAGAGGGGGTCATCATAAATAGTTGAGATAGACCCATAAAATTCAGCGAATCATTAATTTGTGTAGAGGTCACGGTAAGTGCATCATTTAATGATGGATTCCTAGTTTGGGAATCAACTAAAGTCTGCTGGACATAGTCAGTTGTGGCTGGATTAGATTGATCAGAAAGATATGTTATATGGCATTTGTAGGGGAAGGGATTCATGATGATTAATGGAATCTTACAAGTTGATGTTATTCGAGGGAAATTGTGGACTTGGCTTTGCACGAATAACATTCTTGGAGTGCCTATTTAAAGTTTTTTTATGCTGTTCATAATAAACCATTTGTTGTTTATTACAAAAGTGGAAGAGTGAATGGAGTCTCTGTTCAGTGAAGGTTTTACATTATTGTGTAAAACCGAGTTTTGAGTGGTCCCTAATGTGCATGGTTGAAGGTTAGTGTCCTTGGGTTCGTTAGCATCATTATTATTTTTTCTATCACAAATGAATTTATTAACTTTTTTCTTTACTAGATCATCCTCAAACTTATTGAATCTGGTGCAAAGTTTGAGATCAAACTCATTAAATTCTAGTGAAGAAGAAAAATGTGAGCTTATTCCTAAGTGAGGCTAGTTCTGTCAAAGCAGCCTCAGCCAGGGAATTTCTCTTACTTATTAGAAGGTCTACCATGTCGACAGGGCATTTAAAACAAATAGAATCCCATAGTTTAGTGAATATGCCGTGTGGTGGAAAAGATTTTGGGGATATTTATAACCCCTTAGGTAAAATACCATCAGAAATGTAACGTTTTTAAAATAGTGCATCAATAGGATTGGTAATTTCAATTTTGCTATAGTTTTTGTAATCTAAAAAAAGTTTAAGCATGTGTTTCTTATCCTGATCTTTCAACTTGTGGGAAATCATATGATCTTGTATGGGCGAAGAGGAATTTTTGGAGGCTCCTATGGCTTCCATTATGACAAGTATTCTGTGAGATTCACGATTTGAGAATCAAATCAACAGAGAAAGCTATTGGACTTTTAAATTAGGTACACTGGCTTCGGGAGGGTTAAATTTTTCCATATACAATGCAGTTAGATAACAAAAAATAGTCCACCATTTCATTATCATATTTTATTCCCTTTTATATGTTTGTTTTTAACATGTTTTTATTTCATTTTTAATATTTGATGTATTCCTTTGGCATTTAACAGTGCGTGTTTTGTTTTAATCATTGCTTCATTGTTCAATTGTCCACTTGTTTTCATTGGCTCTCCTCCCTTTAAATACTCCACCACCACCAAATTTCCCATTTTTACCTGATGAAGACGACAGTTCGCCGTTGAAACACGTTGTGGATACTGTTTCCTTGAATAAAGCTTTGCACTTTATTAATCACCTTTTGCCTCCTCCATCTCTACCCCAAGCGCTCCTCAAAGACCGCATGTTTCTTTTGTCTCCGTTAGTATTACACTGACAGGCAGTGATGATACACGGCACTACAGTAGTACAGTGCATCACCGGAGCAATCAGAGGCTTGTATGTTGTATGATCGCACTAATCAGAGGTGCTTAAAAAAAGGTTTAACTCCTTCCCGACATAGGAATTTTCCGTTTTTGCTCCCCTTCTTCTCAGAGCCATAACTTTTTTTATTTTTCCATCAAGATGGCCATATGAGTTTGTTTTTTTTCGGGATGAGTTGGGTTTCTGAACGATACCATTTACTTAACCATATTGTGTACTGTAAAACAAAAACAAAAAAACTCCAAGTGAGGTGAAATTGCAAAAAAAAAAGTGCAATTACACAATTGTCTTTTGGGTGTTTTTTTTTACCATGTTCACTAAATGCTAAATCTTACCTGACAATGATTTTCCAGGTCATTACGAATTTGTAGACACCAAACATATATAGGTTCTTTTTTATTTAACCCCTTAACGACCAGGGGCATTTTTGGTTTTCCATTTTCATTTTTTGCTCCCCTTCTTCCCAGAGCCATAACTTTTTTATTTTGTGGTGAAAATGGCCATGTGAGGGCTTGTTTTTTTGCGGGACGAGTTGCACTTTTGAATGACATCATTGGTTTTACCATGTCATGTAACAGAAAATGGGAAAAAAATTCAAAGTGCAGTGAAATTGCAAAAAAGTGCAATCCCACACTTGTTTTTTTGTTTGGCCTTTTTACTAGGTTAACTAAATGCTACAACTGACCTGCCATTATGATTCTCCATGTCATTATGAGTTCTTAGACACCAAACATGTCTAGGTTCTTTTTTATCTGAGTGGTGAAAGCAAATTCCAAACTTTGTTAAAAAAAAAAGTTGCCATTTTCAGAGACCTGTAGCATCTCCATTTTTCGGGCTCTGGGGCTGGGTGAGGGCTTATTTTTTGCATGCCGATCTGATATAAAAACGCTGCAAAATTTTTTTTCCTCGCTACACCATTTACTAATTGGATTAATTATTTTTATATATTCATAGATCGGGTGATTCTGAATGGAGCGATCCCAAATATGTGTATATTTGATTTTTTTTTGTTTTATTTTAAATTGAGCAAAAGGGGGGTGATTTGAACTTTTATATATTATTTGTTTAATATTATTTTAATTTTTTTTTACGTTTTACTTGCTTCAATAGTCCCCATGGGAGACTAGAAGCTGAAATCATCCAATTGCTTGTGCTACATACAGCAGGGCTGCAGCCCTGCTCTATGTTGCAGATATTTTCACTTGTTATGAGCGCTGACCACTGGGCAGCACTCATATCTATCCGGCTATGACAACCACAGGGGTCTCCTCCTGACCCTGGGTTCTCATGCCAACCCATAGGCAACCAGTGGTCATGTGACACAGGCACCGTTGGGAGGAAGTAATGGTGTACTTCCTGCGCATGCATGTTAAATGCCGCTATCAGAGTTTGACAGCGGCATTTAACATGTTAACAGCCACATGTAGATCACAATTCCACCCACAGCTGTTAGGGGCACATGTTAACTGATCAGATCAGCTGTCATGTGGCGAAAAAGGAAATTAGACCTACCGGTAATTCTATTTCCAGGTAGTCCCTCAGGACAGCACCATGGAGGACGTCCTCCCTTGACCTATAGCGGGACAGGATCACAGAGAGGTTAAAAGGCCCCTCTCACCTCCACCCTCCAGTGTTTTTTCAAAGTACCACCGAAGGATGGCAGGAAATGGTCTAAACGCGCCCTTACAAACGCGTATGTAAGAAACCATTGAACAACTTCTTCTTTATCTCTAGCCTTGGCAACTCGACGGACCATCCGCCGAAGATTGATCCCTTGCAATCCTAAAGAGAAACATAAGGGAGGGAATTAAGGGTGCTGTCCTGAGGGACTACCTGGAAATAGAATTACCGGTAGGTCTAATTTCCTTTTCCCATTACGTCCCTCAGGACAGCACCATGGAGAATACCAAAGAAATATCCCAGGGTGGGAACAGAAGCTCAAGGACCAAAGTCCCAGGTAAGAACCAGGTTAGATATAGAAATGATCTGAAAGATCAAAAAGAAATATAGATATCTAAAGAAATTCGTAAAGATAATCACAGTAGTGAGTGTCCGATATATGTTTATAATGGCCAATTCCAGTATGAATGTGGTAAACCAGATATGCCGCAGAGACGGAGAGTGAAACACAGCCGTTGTACCCCAATACCACTAATGAACCGCAGAGAATTACAGTTATTGTGATAGATATAGACACCGCAGCCACAGAATAGCCTTAAAAATCTTATTGCCCAGCAAAAATATTGTGATAGTTACAGTCACCACACAATGAGGACTGTACAGACCAGTAATCGGCTGGATGTGCTTAACAACATGGGACTGTTCCTTCATTGGTCCTCCTGGGCTCAGATTAAACCTTGGTTAGAGACCGGCTTACCATACTACGAGGAGATCTGCAGGACAGAGACCCTGGACTGCTGAAAGATCAAGCCAAATAACAGTTAGTACATGGAAAATGGCAGAGCATTGGGATGTATGTACCCTACTCATTCTGGAGATCATGTCTACTCCGAAACCTTAGAGGTCTCAACCCCCAGTAAGGGTTGGATATTATTGGAACTAAGGAAATACTCCATCTGGCAGGTAATATCTCCTGCTAGTACCAACATTGGGCTTCTCGGTAGAAGTGTTAAAAGGAAGATATGGATCACCACTCTTGCTTTACTGATGTTAGACACGGGGAGTCTGGACTCTGGAATCGATGACAGTAAGCGGTGGGGGGGGGGGGGGGGGGGAGGAGTTGGTAAAAATCCTTTGACACAGGATATTTGACTGTCTCTATATGAGTTATTAGCTACGACATTATATATACAGTATGTGCCAACTTATTTATATATTATATCGTAAAAGGCAATTTTCTTAGAGATGTTTATACACCCCGACTGCCCTGGTGGGAGGAACCATATTCTAAAACTAGAGGGAAGTAGTTTCCTTCCCCTCGAGAGGGAGATTTTTTTTACTGTGAGTCAGGACTATGAGGCCTCAACTGTCAGAGTCCTGGATACAGATTATTTTACATTAGGAGCCCTGACTGCTGTACGAGCAGTGGGTATGGGATCTTCTGCCACATGACAGTGCCGCCGATTTGCCATAAAGTACAAAGGCAGTAATGCCGTCCCTGGTAAACGTAATACAACGGATTTAGGGGTCAAGAATCTGTTTACCGGGTGTTGATCAAGGAAACTAGTCCGACTGCCATATGTGGAGTCGGGAAGGATCCTTTTTCACCTCATGAGATTTCCTGCTTTCAGCACAGTAGTATGTCCACTTACAGGATGAGCCCCAAAGACGTCTGTCTCCCTTTAAAGCCAACTATGGAAGAGACTTGCCTTTAGTCCTCAAGGCAGTAACTCACTTGAGAGTTCTGTTCCAATCCTGAAGAAATGCTAAGTTACTAGGCCAATTCAGGCATAGCTGTTCGTCTGGCTAAGCCCAGTTGCAAGGAATGAAGCAACCGAAGCTGGACCTGGGTCCTAAAATATGAGGATTCTATAACCGGAGTTGGCCCGAGACAAAAGTGAAGTGGTGGGCCGACCATACAATGTACGGTGACGCAATAAGGCACAAGTCAGAAGGTCTAAGCCAGAGGCACAAAACCACAATATCCGATGTACTATGAAGCACTGAGGTACTATGACACACGAATGACACATCTCGAGGCACTGAAGCATTATGATGCAATATGCACAGAAGCACTATGATGCAATATTATTATAGCGGCATTAATTCCATGGTGCTGTACATGAGAAGGGGCTACACACAAAGTTATAGATATAGTCTACAGTAAACAAATTTCCAATGACAGAGTGATACAGAAGGGAGAGAACCCAGTCCTTGCGGACTTACAATATGATGCATATAATGCACAAAGACTATGATGCAGTATGATGCAATAAAATGCACCAAGACACTATGATGCAGTATAATTCACAAAGACACTATGATGCAATATGATGCAGAAAGACACTATGATGTAATATGATGCAATATAATGTAGAAAGACACTATGATGCAAAATGATGCACAAAGACACTATGATGAAATATAATGCAATGTAATGCAGAAAGACACTATGAGGCATATAGACACTATGATGCACCTTGATGCACAAAGACACTATGATGTAATATGATGCAATATAATGCAGAAAGACACTCATGTAGTATGATGCAACATAATGCACAAAGACACCCATGCAGTATGGTGCACCCTGATGCAACCTGATGCATAGAGGCACTATAAAGCACCATGATGCAATCTGCTGCACAAAGGCACTATGAAACACCAAGATGCACCCTGATGCAACATGATGTAATATGATGCATAGAAGTACTATGTAGAACTATGATGTAATATAATGCATAGAGGCACTATGAAGTACTATGATGCCCAAAGGCACCATGATGTAATATGACGCATAGAGGCACTATGATGTAATATGACGCATAGAGGCACTATGATGCACACAGGCACTATGATGCAATATGATGTTATATGAAGCATAGAGGTACTATGAAGCACTCTGATGCAATATGATACACAGAGGCAATAAATATGATGCATAGGGGCACTATGATACAAAGTGATGTACAGAGGCACTCAATATGATGCATAGAAACACTATGATGCAATGTGATGTACAGAGACACTCAATATGAAGCCTAGAGGCACTATGATGCAATACGATGCCCAGAGGCACTCAATATGATGCATAGAGGAACAATGATGGAATATGATAAATGATGTAATATAACACATAAAGGCACTATGAAGCATTCTGATGCAATATGGTGCACAGAGGCAATCAATATGATGCATAGAAGCACTATGATGCAGTACCACGCACAGAGGCACTCAATATGATGCATAGAAGCACTATGATGCAGTACCACGCACAGAGGCACTCAATATGATGCATAGAGACAACATGATATATGATGTAATATGACACAAAGGCACTATGAAGCACTATGATGCAGTACAATGCACAGGGGCAATCAATATGATGAATAGAGACACCATGATGCAGTACAATGCACAGGGGCACTCAATATGATGAATAGAGGCACCATGATGCAGTACAATGCACAGGGGCACTCAATATGATGAATAGAGGCACTATGAAGCAGTACAATGCACAGTGGCACTCAAAATGATGAATAGAGGCACTATGATGCAGTACAATGCACAGAGGCACTCAATAAGATGCATTGAGGAACAATGATGCAATATGATATATGATGTAACATGACACAAAGGCACTATGAAGCGCTATGATGTCGCACTCTGATGCAATATGATGCACAGAGGCACTCAATATGATGCACGGAGGCACTCAATATGATGCATAGAGGCACTATGCTGCAGTACAACTGCTATACCATGCTTGAAGGTGTCCAAACAAGAGACCAGGTCCCAGTTAGAGCCAAGAGAGCAATCTCTCAGAGTTCCAGATAAATCTCAAGCCTGAATAGTAGTTCTCAATTGTCAGACTGACCCCACCCGAAGGAGCTAATTAATGCACCACAGCTGGAGGGCAGTCTTCATGGAGACGATGTGCTGCATTAACACTATGCGTCCTCCTATGGATGGAGTAGTTAAGTTGCAACTAACTGAAGTCAAATCATGAGATGTAGCCTGGACATAAGGCCTTATCATAGCTTAGAGGTCCAAGGCCTGACTGCATACATGTGAAAAACACCTCAGCATATGAGGCTCTATGCTCAGCTTCGGCACAAAGGCATGAGACTAGCATCAGTCCAGAGGCCTAGGCCATCAACACATTCCATGATGCACTCACCTGTGCTGGCTCCATACCTGCTAAAAAGACAGGGGGAGCTGGCAACGCCGAGAGCCCAGCATGGAGGGAAGCGGCGTCCCGCCAGGAATGCTGCATTACTGCCAGTGATTTCCTCTCTTGTGCCCCCCGAGATCCAGGAAACCTGTCTGTTGCCTGTCTCGTTCTGCACCTCCGCGTTCAACCATGGAACGCACGCTGGCCTCTAGCTCCGGCGCCCTGATGTCACCAGAAGCGCCATGGCTCCCCCGCACGACTTCCGGTATCTTGCGCTGGAATGCCGGCCAGTGTCAGAGCCGAGAGCCTCCACTGAGGAGGAAGCGGCTCTACCCAGGAGCTTCATCCACTCACTGGTCTTTGTGGCTGAGGGACTCCCCCCAGGAGAGTTTCAGCCCCGGGCTACTTGACAGGGGGAAGGATTGGACCAGCAGCACGATCCCCCTGGGTCTTGTAAAACGTCCACCTTCTATCTTCGCTCCACTCCTGGAGCAACCTCTCATACAACCGTCCCCTGTAGGGACAGGAAAAACACTGGAGGGTGGAGGTGGGAGGGGCCTTTTAACCTCTCTGTGATCCTGTCCCGCTATAGGTCAAGGGAGGACGTCCTCCATGGTGCTGTCCTGAGGGACGTAATGGGAAGAGCGGGCTCATCGTCGGAACCAGCACCAAACGGGGAGGCGTCCAATGACTGATTCTGCCAGTCATTGGAGGTTAAAGGGGTTAAACAGACTGTTTATTTGCTGGCTGTGAAGATCCAGTGTTTACTTATGAGCATAAATGGCCCAAAACTTGCACGACATCATCCTCTAATCTCTGCATGAGTACGAGTGTTATTTTAACGAGGCCAAACATGAGAAATGCTAAAGGGTTCTCCTATTAGTGGATAATCCCTTTTAATCAAATACAATTTTCGGTTAAATCATTTCCAACATTCTGAACATGAAAAAGGCTTCTCCCATGTGTTACCTTTCAGAAGTTTATTATGCGTTGATTTGTGTGTAAAACATTTCCCTCATTAAGAATATGAAAAAGCCTTCTCCCCTGTGTGAACTCTTTGGTGACTAAGAAGAGCTGATTTATTAACAAAACATTTCTCACATTCTGAACATGAAAAAGGCTTCTCCCCTGTGTGAGTTCTTTGATGTTTTTTAAGATTTGTTTTCTCAACAAAACATTTCCCACATTCTGAGCAACAAAAAGGCTTCTCCCCTGTGTGGGTTCTCTGATGTTTGATAAGACTTGATTTCTCTGTAAAACATTTTCCACATTCTGAACAGGTAAAAGGCTTCTCCCCTGTGTGAGTTCTCTGATGTGTAATAAGAGTTGCTTTCTGTGTAAAACATTTCCCACATTCTGAACATGAAAAAGGCTTCTCCCCTGTGTGAGTTCTCTGATGTGTAATAAGAGTAACTTTCTGTGTAAAACATTTCCCACATTCTGAACATGAAAAAGGCTTCTTCCTTGTGTGGGTTCTCTGGTGGTTATCAAGATGCGCTTTCCTGCTAAAATATTTCCCACATTCTGAACATGAAAAGGGCTTCTCCCCTGTGCGAGTTCTTTGATGTGTAATAAGAGTTGCTTTCTGTGTAAAACATTTCCCACATTCTGAACATGAAAAAGGCTTTTCCCCTGTGTGGGTTCTCTGGTGTTTATCAAGATTCGCTTTCCTGTTAAAATATTTCCCACATTCTGAACATGAAAAAGGCTTTTCCCCTGTGTGGGTTCTCCGGTGGTTATCAAGATGTTCTTTCCTGTTAAAACATTTCCCACATTCTGAACATGAAAAAGGCTTCTCCCCTGTGTGGGTTCTCTGGTGTATAACAACATTTGATTTCTTGTTAAAACATTTCCCACATTCTGAACATGAAAAAGACTTCTCCCCTGTGTGGGTACTCTGATGTTTGATAAGACTTGATTTCTCTGTAAAACATTTTCCACATTCTAAACAGGAAAAAGGCTTCTCCCCTGTGTGGGTTCTCAGATGGCTATCAAGAACCGATTTCTGGCTAAAACACTTCCCACATTTGGAACAAGAAAAGCTATTCTTCGCTGTGTGAATTTTTTGATGTTTAAGAAAAGAATTTTCGAGGGGAAAACTATTTCTACATTCTGAAACTGAAAATGGCTTCTTTGCTTTAAGAGCAGTTCGTTTTTTAATGCTTATTTTGTGACTTTGATTTTCATTAGTAGTCAGTAATGAATGAGAAGGCAGGACCTGTTTCATAGGATCAGATGATAGATCTTTGTTGTGAAGGAAGAATGGTAAATCTGGAGTAATGGTATTCACTTCAATTGTATCCTGTGAGATCTCAAGATCATCTGATTTAAAAATTGAAGGTTTCAGCTGTCCCTCTGATTTCCTGGTACAGTCATCTGTTAAGAATAAAACCAATTATTACTTTTGAATAAAATATCCTTAAATTTTATATTTTCGAACATTTCTACTTAAACTCAGTAAAAATATCAAGTTATGCAAAAATATTGAATTATTAACCAATACAATGACAGTTCTCAGTCTAATATCAGTCCAATAGAAAGCCTAAGGCCGGCGTCACACTGGCGACAAAATTGGACGACTGCAATACGATGAAATATCGCATTGCAGTCGGACCTATGTTAATCTATGGAGCAGCTCCCAGTATCAGATTTTTTGTGGTCCGTTTTAAACGTCCGAGTGCAATCGCAGCATGCTGCGATTGTCACCGATTGTGGGTCGACTATCGCCAATGCAAGTCTATGGGAGTGATGAAAAATCGGATTACAAACGGACCGCACGTGTGACTTGCGATTAAATCGCATCGGTGTCCTTTAGAAAAGCCGGCAATTCATCCCTGCCTATACTGTAAAAGCACACTGACAGCTTTAATAAAGAATAGAATCAATACATATACACACATATATATGTATTCTATGTCATTGTGACATATATATACATTTATTTATAGTTCTTACACTTCTACATACTGTAATAGCCGCTAATTCAATTGCCGGCTTTTGTGAAATCACAGAAGCCGACATGAAATGATACATTGTTTACACACAGTTAACCATGTCATTTCATGTATTTTGATATATGGTTTTAACTTACAATTACATAAGTGTATGTGTGCAAAATTTCAGACATGTAGGGGTTAATTAAAGGTGTAAATTCGTTGAAAAAAAATGCGTGGGCTCCCGCTGTATTTTCTCAACCAGACAGACAAAGCCAGCGAGTGGGGGCAGATAATAGCCTAGGGAGGGTACATTTTTTTTGTGCCCCCCCTGGCTACTAACATCTGCCCCCAGACACTTGAGGGTGTAGTGAACTTGCTCCACCACTAGGTTTACAAAGCCATACATTTCCCTTATACCAGTCAGCAAAGTACCTAGGTGAAATGTACACCCCATTCAATACATATGCTTTCACTGTCTCACATATCCCCCCCCCTCTTCTCCAGACCGGAGGGCTGGTCATCCAGACCGGAGGGCTGGTCAACAATCCTAAAGAGACAGTGAACTCCGGACACTGCATCAGCACTACCCTGTACCCTCCCAGGCCTATGCTCTCTGCGGGCCTCGGGTGTCCTGCACGGTTTCAGCTTGACCTTATTGCCGGGCTCAGTTTCGGTATAGTGCCTCCCCAGAGAAGTACGACCAGGCACGTCAGAACACCTCTGCTGATTCTTCCTCAGAAACTCTCGTACCTCCTGTTTTTGGTGCACTGACAACGTGTCACCAACTATCACAGGAGTTTATTAAACCTAAACTATGAAAACAACCTTGTAGCATTGTTCCAAATCGGAACAGGGCAACTCGCTATAAACTGTCTGAGATAGAGATACTGCAGAGCTACAAAGCCCAAAATAAATAGCAGAAGAGTATAGAAAATATACAAAACTTTATTGAAAAATATTACTATTGTGAACTATTTTAATATATTTTTCAATAAAGTTTTGTATATTTTCTATACTCTTCTGCTATTTTGGGCTTTGAAGCTCTGCAGTATCTCTATCTCAGACAACTATCACAGGAGGTATAGGGGGTTTTACACCTTTCTCTAACTCCCCCACAGTCACCAATGACTCTCTGTCATCCTGGGTCTTGTCCATCCCCAGGTGCCTACCAAGCATGTGGCTATGTGACAACTCCAGCACCATGCTTCTATCTGGCTTAGGTACCAGGAGCTGACTCACGACCTCTCCCTGGACTTCAGTGACCTCACACAGTAGGTTATCGTTCATGGCAACATGAGGAAACCTCTCCTCAGAACAAAGGTCCTGGGGAACCTCATTTAGAACAGCTATATTTTCCTGGACCGTTTCAATAGTGGGGTCTCACAACTGCTCACTCCCAAAATTGTCACAGGACACAGGTAGGTCAGGGACATTCGGTTCCTGAGAACCATTATCCTCGTCTCCCAACATCACCTGAAAAGGAAATTCATCTTTATCACGGTCATCATCATTGTCAGTATCATCATCATTATCAGTATCATCATCATCATCATCATTATCATTATCATCATCATTATCATCATGATCACAATCATCATCACATAAGTTTAACAGCCCACTAGCATTGTGTTCCGCCCCTCTGGACCGCGCAACCTCCGTAGGAGCTTCATCACACTGTCCAACAGAATCATCTTTCCCCCAGAGATTGGGGACCAAGTCACTACCCAATATGACAGGGTGCACCAGGTTCTTCACTACCCCTACTTTATATGAAACCTCCCCGAGTTTGGGGACCAAGTCCACGGTAGTCTCTGGGTAGACTTCGGTGTCTCCATGGATGCACACCACACTCAAGTCTGGGAGTTCAGACGGGAAGACCTTTCTAGGCCTAGGGTCTCCCGACAGGGAAACATCACACTTTTCCTCACACATTTCACCTCGGGCCTGAAACCGTCTATCAGCATACCCCCTGTCCCCAACAGCTGGAACGCTCTTACCGGGAGAGTTCGGCGTCTGGGAACTCTGAAGTGACGACCTCTCAGACGGCTGGTCACGGAGGTAGTCTTTGGTAGCGAAGTACCTCTCTATCAGGCTGACGAGTTGCTTGGCATCTGGGTGGTCTCCTTGTCCGACCCCGTGCTGTACCTCAGTAGGAAGTGCTCGGGTGTAGCAGTCCTCTATCACCCTTTCGACCCTTCGGGCAGGGTTGCCGACGTCAGGCTCCCGCCACTTCTTTAGTGCTCGGGCGTAGCGGTCCACTATCACCTCTTCGACCATATTGGCATGGCTGCCGACATCAGGCTCCAGCCACTTCTTTACTGCAGACACCGCAGGTGCCTTTGCAACATTACTCTGGGACGAGGCGCTGAGATCCTGGCGTAGTGCTGCAACCTGCTCCCTTAACAATCGGTTAGTCTCCTGCTGTTGCACACTAACTTGCTCCATATATTTAAGCAGCGCCTCCATGCTGTCATCCATGCTGTCAGACTTCTCTGTCTCAACAACGACAGTCTTTACTCAAGACACACACACTCCACAGTCTTTTCCACAACAATTTCAGCTTTGCTGTGCAGACACTTTTTTTTTTTTCTTTGCAAAGTCTATTAGGGCTACTGTCTCTTTAAGACTGCTCCAACAGACTTTCCTTTGCTGCTGCACACCTCACAGTCTTTTCCACAACAAGTTCAGCTTTGCTGTGCATACACTTTTTTTTTTTTTCTCTGCAGACCCTATCAGGGCCACTGTCTCTCCAAGGCTGCTTCAACAGACTTTTATTTTACTGCTGTCTTTAGCCACTGTGCTGCCTGCGCATTCTAGCACCAATTGTAAGCTTTTCAGGGGATATAGCTCTGGGATCGCCGTCCTGGTAGACGGAGTGGCACATAAACAGTTCATTCACAGACAGCAATTCGGTTATAAACTGGCCGCAACCAGCTTTATTAAAGTCCACAGCAAACAGAACGTGATCAAAACAACTCATAAACAGAAATCCTAAGCCTCTCCGGCTACTCACTACACATAGATAATGTCCCTTTCTATAAGGGACCAGACTCTAACAGCCTGACCCAACACAACACATATGTTCAGCAGTTACCATCATGGTTTTCCCAGAGACTCCTCTTGTCTCTGGAGGCACGTCCAGCATCCAGATTGAGAGAGCTCCCCTTATATTCAGTAGTTACCAGCATGGAGTTTCGCAGAGACTCCTCTTGTGTCTGGGGGCACATCCAGTACCCAGACTGAGAGAGCTCCCCTCCTGGAGACTCCTCCTGTGTCCGGACTCCTATCCAGACTGAGTGAGCTCAATGTCTGTGCTCTCAGCCACCTACTTCTGGCTTCCCAAATTAACACCTGAGTAGCTTCAGGTTTGAGCTGCAAGGCTGTACTGAATTGAGGGTGTAGTGAACTTGCTCCACCACTAGGTTTACAAAGCCATACATTTCCCTTATACCAGTCAGCAAAGTACCTAGGTGAAATGTACACCCCATTCAATACATATGCTTTCACTGTCTCACACATGGCACAGGAGTAATGGTTTTTATGTACTTCATCGTGATCCTATTTGAAGTTAGTCAGTTTAAAAAGGAAATGAAAAGTCAGGATAAAGGGAAACTCTGCTGTTATTGTACAGAAATTCACAACTGGTTCTCACTGGACCTGGTCTCGTAGGGACCATATGAGCACATTCAGCAGCACAGAAGTTAGAGAAGGTAGATTCATCCAATAAGATATCAGGGATCTAGGAAGCCAACAGCATCATAACCCTCCGCTTTTTCTTACAGGACCATCATAGTATAAAGTGATTTTCTAACTTGTCAGCATATTCTACAAACGCTGTCATTTGGCTTTGTAGTTTACAGATATGGACAGGTAACGGTCAGAGTGTTCTAATTCCAGCGAGTACGTGGATCTTGTAGGTGGTATGTTCTATAGAAAAGGGCTTTCAATGCCAAAAGTAAATTGTGCAGTTTTGGGTTGAGGAGAATGTTGTGGTCTAGAGGCAATATGGTGATCACATGATTGTGATACGGCCGGACTACACCACCGATAAAGTAACCACAGCCGGTGACTGAGAAGAATCTGTGACTTCTCTGCATTTAGTGGTTACTACTCACCTGGGTAGTCATATGTAGGAATCTCCTCTTTACATCGCTCATCACCCCTCACATATGTCTCTGTAGTATTAATTTGGTTCAGATCTTCACCCTGAAACAAATATTATAAAAGTCACAGACAAATGGAGAACTCACATCTATGATCAGCTCTAATCCTGCCATCTCCACTGTTCTCATTACACAAGTAAAACATATAATACTGGTGGATAAAACAAGACTGAGCACAAGACCTTCACAGCCATTTACACATAATAGGGGAGATCTCATGACACCTTCTCTCCATCTACCTGATGATCCTGAGGAACATTGGGATCTTCTTGTTTACAGTCCTGTGGAAGAAGAGGATGGGGATATCTCTCTGGTGTTCTCCTCTTACTGGGCAGATCTGGAGGAAACACATACAGGG
>JARQOD010000327.1:95218-167352 GCA_033576555.1 Oophaga sylvatica
CTTCTCTCCATCTACCTGATGATCCTGAGGAACATTGGGATCTTCTTGTTTACAGTCCTGTGGAAGAAGAGGATGGGGATATCTCTCTGGTGTTCTCCTCTTACTGGGCAGATCTGGAGGAAACACATACAGGGACTGAATTAATTCTTTACATACAGAAAATTATAGGCCGAGTGTATTTAGTCCTGTCTATTACCTGGTGATGTGAGGGGCTGAGGAACCTCCATCATGACGTCCTTGTATGGATCTTTGTGTCCTTCTAAATACTCCCACTCCTCCATGGAGAAATAGACAGCGACATCCTGACACCTTATAGGAACCTGACACATACAATGATACCGTCATCCCCCCAATCCCTTCATAGTGTTACTGTGTAATGTCCCAGCATTCCCAACAGTGTCACCTCTCTAGTCAGCAGCTCAATCAACTTGGAGGTGAGTTCTAGGATTTTCTGGTCATTGATGTTCTCATGTATCAGGGTGTGAGGTGGAGGCACCGTGATTGGGCTCAGGGGTCTTCCCCATCCCTCAGACACAGGGTTCTGACAACGTTCACTAGAGGTCTTCTTCAGTACCGTGTAATCCTGGTTATGGAGAGACATTAATAAATCTCACTACAGACATTTCCAGAGTCCTCACCTCTCCAGTTCTGTCCATCTGTTATTCCTATAGATAAGAATGATGTAATGTGACGTCATCAGAATCTCTCACCTCTCCAGTAAGCCGGAAGAGGATCTCTAGGGTGAGGTGTAATATCCTCTCCGCCATCTTGTCTCTGTCCATATCCATCTTTGATTGATAAATCAGGAAAACTCTCTTCTATAGAAGATCTTCACTGAGAGGATCCGATATTGTAGAGACCTGAATGAGAAGAAGATGAGCCGATGTAACATCATAAAATCCTGTGTAATAATACAATTACTGGGGAAAATAAGGGAAACATATGAGTAGATCGAATGTGCAGATGTATTCTCTAGTCTTCTATGGACTGGAACATAAGCTGAATTGCTGACTAACACATCTCATCCATGCCCCCAATCACTGGATATGTTACTCACAGCAGCTGATTAAATGTAGGAATTACAAGTTTGTTAGGACTGCGATTTTTTCCAGTCCATTCGTGATCCGATCCGAGCAGAAAAAAAAACGCAGATGAACACATAATCATGGATTAACATTGGTCTGAATGCAATCTGATTTTTTATCGGATTGCATTCATACGATTTCATCGCAAGTGGGCATGAGCCCTAAGGCTGAATGGTGGATCAGGAGCTTTCGACTTCCTGATTCTCTAATCTATTCAATGGTATCACGGTCATGGGAGAGTGGATAGCGCTGAAATTATGATGATGGGAAGGAGAGTGTGACCAATACCAAACCCCACTGAGACCTCTCAATTCATAGGCATCATGGTGACTGAGTGGGCTACCGTTATGGATGATACACTGTTGCCTATCCAACTATCGTATGGTAAATATCTCATCGATCCTGGGTTCATTAGTATCTGCACTAAGAATGAGGCTAAGTGAGAATTTATTAATTAGCTGCTGGTGGTCAGAGGAGAATGGTACCATAATGTGCATGAAGGGGGCAGTATTGTAGGAACATTAGAAAGTGGGGGGATGCCAGCCCTGTGGAAACATTATACTGTGTGTGTGGGAAGCCGCTATTGTGCAAAAAAAAAAAAAACTGTGTGTGGTCGGATAATGGTACTGTGGGAACATTATACTGTGTGGAGGGAATGGCAGTACTGTGAGATTATACTGTGTGTGGTGGGATGGTGGTACTGTGGGAACATTATACTGTGTGTGGTGGGATGGTGGTACTGTGGGATCATTATATTGAGTTTGGTGAGATGGTGGTAGTGTGGAAATATTTTTTGTGTGAGATGCCAGTACTGTGGAAACATTACACTGTGTGAGGGACATCATATACTGCATAAGGGGTGTAAAATGGTGTGTCGTAAGAAAGAATTCTCGGGGCTGTGCAGAATTTGTACAAAAAGACTGCCACCTGCCATCCAGATGGACACTGCGGAATCAATGGGAAGAGGGAGAGTTTCAGGAAGATTCTAGATGATACACCAGGTCAGGTGATCTTGATAAGCAGTTTCCTAAAGGCCATAGCTCCAAAGCCAGAACAGATTTGGCACCAAGCAAAGGAACAGGGAAGAATCTGAGGTACAGGCCATGGTACAGTGCAGGAGGCAGCTGGTTGTGGTGACAGAACCCTGATTACAGGGGCATAATGGGGGCATTACACTGTGTGGGGTCAAGAAAGGGGCCCCTGTACTATGAGAACAATCAGTCTCCTCCCTTCCTGTCTCCATAGTTGGGTCGTATGTATCTATTACAGGAAACACCACAGAAACGTAATGATTCTTATAAAGAGTCTCCGTGCTGAAGGGGTTAATGTCCCCCGCGCTCAGTAATGGGGAATCTCCAGCACCTACCTCCACCCGCAGAGCCGCACTCCACATAGAGAATAATGGAGCCTCCAGCACCGACCTCCACCCGCAGACCGCACTCCACATAGAGAATAATGGAGCCTCCAGCACCTACCTCCACCCGCAGAGCCACACTCCACATAGAGAATAATGGAGCCTCCAGCACCGACCTCCACCCGCAGAGCCGCACTCCACATAGAGAATAATGGAGCCTCCAGCACCGACCTCCACCCGCAGAGCCGCACTCCACATAGAGAATAATGGAGCCTCCAGCACCTACCTACACCCGCAGAGCCACACTCCACATAGAGAATAATGGAGCCTCCAGCACCGACCTCCACCCGCAGAGCCGCTTCCCACATAGAGAATAATGGAGCCTCCAGCACCGACCTCCACCAGCAGAGCCGCACTCCACATAGAGAATAATGGAGCCTCCAGCACCTACCTCCACCCGCAGAGCCACACTCCACATAGAGAATAATGGAGCCTCCAGCACCGACCTCCACCCGCAGAGCCACACTCCACATAGAGAATAATGGAGCCTCCAGCACCGACCTCCACCCGCAGAGCCGCACTCCACATAGAGAATAATGGAGCCTCCAGCACCGACCTCCACCCGCAGAGCCGCACTCCACATAGAGAATAATGGAGCCTCCAGCACCTACCCACCCGCAGAGCCGCACTCCACATAGAGAATAAAGGAGCCTCCAGCACCTACCTCCACCAGCAGAGCAGCACTCCACATAGAGAATAATGGAGCCTCCAGCACCTACCTCCACCACAGAGCCGCACTCCACATAGAGAATAATGGAGCCTCCAGCACCTACCTCCACCCGCAGAGCCACACTCCACATAGAGAATAAGGAGCCTCAGCACCTACCTCCACCCGCAGAGCCACACCACATAGAGAATAATGGAGCCTCCAGCACCTACCTCCACCTAGAGCCACACTCCACATAGAGAATAATGGAGCCTCCTGCACCTACCTCCACCCGCAGAGCCGCTCTCCACATAGAGAATAATGGAGCCTCCAGCACCTACCTCCACCCACAGAGCCGCACTCCACATAGAGAATAATGGAGCCTCCAGCACCTACCTCCACCCGCAGAGCCACACTCCACATAGAGAATAATGGAGCCTCCAGCACCGACCTCCACCCGCAGAGCCGCACTCCACA
Source organism: Oophaga sylvatica (assembly GCA_033576555.1). Taxonomy (NCBI): domain Eukaryota; kingdom Metazoa; phylum Chordata; class Amphibia; order Anura; family Dendrobatidae; genus Oophaga; species Oophaga sylvatica. Next base: position 98,841 of record JARQOD010000327.1, read on the forward strand.
TAGAGAATAAATGGAGCCCCAGCACCGACCTCCACCCGCAGAGCCGCACTCCACATAGAGAATAATGGAGCCTCCAGCACCGACCTCCACCGCAGAGCCGCACTCCACATAGAGAATAATGGAGCCTCCAGCACCGACCTCCACCCGCAGAGCCGCACTCCACATAGAGAATAATGGAGCCTCCAGCACCTACCTCCACCCGCCGAGAGCCACATCCACATAGAGAATAATGGAGCCTCCAGCACCTACCTCCACCCGCAGAGCCACACCACATAGAGAATAATGGAGCCTCCAGCACCTACCTCCACCCGCAGAGCCACACCACATAGAGAATAATGGAGCCTCCAGCACCTACCTCCACCCGTAGAGCCACACTCCACATAGAGAATAATGGAGCCTCCTGCACCTACCTCCACCCGCAGAGCCGCTCTCCACATAGAGAATAATGGAGCCTCCAGCACTACCTCCAAACACAGAGCCGCACTCCCATAGAGAATAATGGAGCCTCCAGCACTACCTCCACCCGCAGAGCCACACTCCACATAGAGAATAATGGAGCCTCCAGCACCTACCTCCACCGCAAGCCACACACCACATAGAGAATAATGGAGCCTCCAGCACCTACCTCCACCGTAGAGCCACACTCCACATAGAGAATAATGGAGCCTCCAGCACCTACCTCCACCGCAGAGAAGCACCCCACATAGAGAATAATGGAGCCTCCAGCACCTACCTCCACCCGCAGAGCCGCACTCCACATAGAATAATGGAGCCTCCAGCACGACCTCCACCGCAGAGCCGCACTCCACATAGAGAATAATGGAGCCTCCAGCACCGACCTCCACCCGCAGAGCCACACTCCACATAGAGAATAATGGAGCCTCCAGCACCGACTCCACCTCGAGTACACTCCACATAGAGAATAATGGAGCCTCCAGCATCGACCTCACCCGCGAGTCGCACTCCACATAGAGAATAATGGAGCCTCCAGCACCGACCTCCACCGCAGAGCCGCACTCCACATAGAGAATAATGGAGCCTCCGCACCTACCTCCACCCGCAGAGCCGCACTCCACATAGAGAATAATGGAGCCTCCAGCACCTACCTCCACCCGCAGAGCCGCACTCCACATAGAGAATATGGAGCCTCCAGCACGACCTCCACCCGCAGAGCCCACTCCACATAGAGAATAATGGAGCTCCAGCACCGACCTCCACCGCAGAGCGCACTCCACATAGAGAATAATGGAGCCTCCAGCACTGACCTCCACCGCAGAGCCGCACTCCACATAGAGATAATGGAGCCTCCAGCACCTACCTCCACCCGCAGAGCCGCACTCCACATAGAGAATAATGGAGCCTCCAGCACCGACCTCCACCGCAGAGACACACTCCACATAGAGAATAATGGAGCCTCCAGCACCTACCTCCACCCGCAGAGCCGCACTCCACATAGAGAATATGGAGCCTCCAGCACCTACCTCCACCCGCAGAGCCGCACTCCACATAGAGAATAATGGAGCCTCCAGCACCGACCTCCACCCGCAGAGCCGCACCCACATAGAGAATAATGGAGCCTCCAGCACCTACCTCCACCGCAGAGCCGCACTCACATAGAGAATAATGGACCTCCGCACCTACCTCCACCCGCAGAGCGCACTCCACATAGAGATAATGGAGCCTCCAGCACCTACCTCCACCCCAGAGCCGCACTCCACATAGAGAATAATGGAGCCTCCAGCACCGACTCCACCGCAGAGCCGCCTCCACATAGAGAATAATGGAGCCTCCAGCACCTACCTCCACCCGCAGAGCCGCACTCCACATAGAGAATAATGGAGCCTCCAGCACCTACTCCACCCGCAGAGCCACACTCCACATAGAGAATAATGGAGCCTCCAGCACCTACCTCCACCCGCAGAGCCCACTCCACATAGAGAATAATGGAGCCTCCAGCACCGACCTCCACCCGCAGAGCCGCACTCCACATAGAGAATAATGGAGCCTCCAGCACCTACCTCCACCGCAGAGCCACACTCCACATAGAGAATAATGGAGCCTCCAGCACCGACCTCCACCCGCAGAGCCGCACTCACATAGAGAATATGGAGCCTCCAGCACCTACCTCCACCCGCAGAGCCCACTCCACATAGAGAATAATGGAGCATCAGCACCTACCTCCACCTGCAGAGCGCACTCCACATATATGGTGCTCTGTGCGCACGACCGTGATGAGTCACAGGAGGGAGGGTCAGGGTCACTTATCCGGAGTGCAGACGCACATGGAGATTCTCCTCTCAGTGACATTCCGCCATTATTTCCCCTCCACTGGACAATTCCCCCCGCCGCCTTTTCCCACAGTGTTATTGTGAATTAACTGTGATTTCTCTGAGACAAATGACCCCACACGTGAGGAATTATCACAGTGACGAGGCTCTATATGGCGCATCTGATTGTCTATCGACTCCAAACCAGGAGCTAAATGCCGAATCTCATTTATTTAACCCCTTCCAGGTCCGGCTAAGGCCGGGATCCACAGGAATAAAGTCGGCCTCCAGCACGACTCCACCGCAGAGCCGCACTCCACTAGAGAATTATGGAGCCTCCAGCTCCGACTCCACCGCAGAGCCACATCCACATAGAGGAATTAATGGGCCCTCCTAGGCACCTACCTCACTGCGAGCAACTCCACATATGAGAATAATGGAGCTCAGCTCGACTCCACCGCATGAGCCAACCTCACATAGAGAATAATGGAGCTCCAGGCACCGACTCCACCGCAGGCCGCATCCACATAGAGAATAATGGAGCCTCCGCACCTACCTCCCCCCGCAGAGCCGCACTCCACATAGAGAATAATGGAGCCTCCAGCACCTACCTCCACCCGCAGAGCCACACTCCACATAGAGAATAATGGAGCCTCCAGCACCTACTTCCACCCGCAGAGCCGCACTCCACATAGAGAATAATGGAGCCTCCGGCACCTACCTCCAACCGCAGAGCCGCACTCCACATAGAGAATAATGGAGCCTCCAGGCACTACCTCCACCCGCAGAGCCGCACTCCACATAGAGAATAATGGAGCCTCCAGCACCTACCTCCACCCGCAGAGCCGCACTCCACATAGAGAATAAGGAGCCTCCAGCACCTACCTCCACCGCAGAGCAGCACTCCACATAGAGAATAATGGAGCCTCCAGCACCTACCTCCACCCAGCAGAGCCGCACTCCACATAGAGAATAATGGAGCCCCAGCACCTACCTCACCCGCAGAGCCGCACTCCACATAGAGAATAATGGAGCCTCCAGCACCTACCTCCACCCGCAGAGCCCACTCACATAGAGAATAATGGAGCCTCCAGCACCTACCTCCACCCGCAGAGCCAGCACTCCACATAGAGAATAATGGAGCCTCCGCACCTACCTCCACCCGCAGAGCGCACTCCACATAGAGAATAATGGAGCCTCCAGCACCTACCTCCACCCACAGAGCCGCACTCCACATAGAGAATAATGGAGCCTCCAGCACCTACCTCCACCGCAGAGCCCACTCCACATAGAGAATAATGGAGCCTCCAGCACCACCTCCACCCGCAGAGCCGCACTCCACATAGAGAATAATGGAGCCTCCAGCACCGACCTCCACCCGCAGAGCCACACTCCACATAGAGAATAATGGAGCCTCCAGCACCGACCTCCACCCGCAGAGCCGCACTCCACATAGAGAATAATGGAGCCTCCAGCACCGACCTCCACCCGCAGAGCCGCACTCCACATAGAGAATAATGGAGCCTCCAGCACCTACCTCCACCCGCAGAGCCACACTCCACATAGAGAATAATGGAGCCTCCAGCACCTACCTCCACCCGCAGAGCCACACTCCACATAGAGAATAATGGAGCCTCCAGCACCTACCTCCACCTGCAGAGCCGCACTCCACATATATGGCTGCTCTGTGCGCACAGGACCTGTGATGAGGTCACAGGAGGGGAGGAGTCAGGGTCACATGATATCCGGAGTGCAGACGCTACATGGAGACTTCTCCTCAGTCAGTGACATTCCCGCCATTATTTCCCCTCACTACTGGCACAATTCCCCCCGCGCCGCCTTTTCTCCACAGTGTTATGTGTGGAATGTAACGTGTGATTTCTCTGGAGACAAATAGACCCCACACGTGAGGGAATTATCACCAGTGACCGGACGGCTCCTATATGGCGGCATCTGATTGTGCTATCGACTCCAAACCAGGAGCTAAAATGCCGAAATCTCATTTATTTAACCCCTTCCAGAGTCCGGCTAAGGCCGGGATCACACATGCGATGAACACGTCCGTCGCTCGCATGTGAAATCCCAGCTCTGGTGTTGGCACTCGGGAGTGGAGTGCGCTGCTGCATGTAGTTCTATGCAGCCGCTCGCTCCACTCCCGAGTGCCGGCGCCAGAGCTGGGATTTCACATGCGAGCGACGGACGTTTTTGTCGCATGTGTGATCCCGGCCTTAGGGCAGAGACACACTGCCGTATTTCACGTGCGAGAATCGCATTGTAAAACTTGTGCTGGCTGTCGGCTCTCCTGACCTGAGCATGACCTCTGCATAGTAATCCATCAGGCTGTCTTGCTCAGGTCAGGAGAGTTGTCAGGCCAGTCCGTGCAGTGCAATGCGATTATTGCACGAGTTTAGGATTAAGTCGCTTGGCTGATTCGAGATAAACCAGATTCTTATGGTCCGTGAGGACCACCACCTGATGTTTGGCTCATTCCAGCCAATGTCTTCACTCTTCAAAGGCACACTTCATGGCCAATAACTCCCGATTACCCACGTCATAATTACGTTCAGTTGGAGAAAATTTTCGAGAGAAAAAGGCACAAGGGTTACTCTTAGAGGTCTCTGGATCTCTTTGGGACAAAACGGCACCTGCCCCAATTTCAAAGGCATCAACCTCCACCTGAAACGGTAGAGAAACATCAGGCTGCCGTAGAACAGGAGCAGAAGTGAATCTCTGCTTAAGTTCCAGAAACGCAGAGACTGCCTCAGGAGGCCATTTCACCACATCAGAACCCTTTTTGGTCAAATCAGTCAATGGCTTAACAATACCGGAGAAATTACCAATAAATTTACGATAAAAATTGGCAAAACCTAAAAATCTCTGTAGAGCCTTTAATGAAGTAGGTTGGACCCAATCACAGATGGCTTGAACCTTGACCGGGTCCATTTCAATAACAGACGGAGACAAAATGAATTTCCAGAAATGAGACCTTCTGTACGCCAAAAGGACACTTTGATCCCTTCACATACAGTGCATTCTCTCTCAAAATCTGGAACACAGTCCGAACATGTTTCACATGAGAGTCCCAGTCATTGGAAAAAATCAAGATATTATCCAAATAAACAATCAGAAATTTATCCACAAAATCCCTGAAAATATCATTCATAAAGGATTGGAAGACGGAAGGAGCATTAGTGAGCCCAAAGGGCATCACTAGGTACTCAAAATGCCCCTCTGGGGTATTAAACGCCGTCTTGCATTCATCCCCGTGCTTAATGCGAATAAGGTTATACGCCCCCTGAGGTCAAGCTTGGTAAACCAACTAGTACTTTTCACCCTGGAAAACAGGTCAGAAATCAAGGGTAACGGATATTGATACTTCACAGTGATCTTATTCAAGAGACGATAATCAATACACGGCCTCAATGAACCATCCTTTTTGGCCACAAAGAAAAAACCGGCACCCAAGGGTGAAGAGAATGGTTTGATATGACCCTTCTCCAATGACTCCTTGATATAAGATTGCAGAGCATCGTGTTCAGGTACAGACAAGTAAAAAAGGCGACCTTTAGGAAATTTATCACCAGGCACTAATTCAATAGCGCAATCATAGCTCCTGTGAGGGGGCAAAGATGCAGATTTACTTTCACTAAATACATCCGAAAAATCAGTCAAAAAGTCAGGAACATCCTGAGACCTGGGAGAGGCAGAAAAAACAGGAGTGTCAGCATTAACACATTGGCAGCTCCAACTGGTCACAGACACAGATTTCCAATCCAAAACAGGATTATGAGACTGTAACCAAGGAAAACCTAGTACAATAATGTCATGCAGATTATACAGCACCAGAAATTTGCAACTCTACTGATGATCTGGTTCAACCCTCATTATCACCCGAGCAGAAAACTGGGGTAGAATCAATGCCCAGTAGGGGAATAGACTTCCGTAGGGGTATCATGGGAAACCCACAACGTTTGGCAAAGTCAAAATCCATCAGGTTAATAGCTGCTCCTGAATCAACAAAAGCCTGAGCAGAAAATGTGGACAGGGAGCAAATCAGGGTAATTTTTGTCATGGGTGCATCGCCATGAAGATCGTCGCGATTGCACATTCTGACTTCTCACAGCTGAGCTGCTGTTTCTTTGTTTTTTGGTAATGAGAGAGTTAATTTTTCCTAGCTCTTTGCTAAGGCTAGGTGCAGCCTCGCCCGGCTGCTTTTGATTATGTTCTAATTAGTTTCCTTTATATTTCTGCCAGTCTGGGTGTTAGACGCCGGTGAAAGCATTCATGTAGTTTAGCAGACTGGATCGGTTCTGAGAATATTTAAGCTAAGAGCTCCTTAGTTGTTTTTACTCTTACAGCTTATAGTTTTTCTCTGAGACTTTAGGTGTTCCTACTGTGTGTGAGTGTTGTATGTAAGACTTTATTTACTTTATTTCTTGTCTTTGTTGTATGTCTTTCTGTTCATTAACCGTTACCTGTTCATTCCCTTTGGTGGTATTCAGGGTCCTTCTTAGGACTAGAATACAGTTGGCAGGGATTGATAGGAGACAGGGTTTACGCTGGTGGCCTGGACCTCTGTACCTTTAACAGTACCTCCAGGTTGAGGGATTAGTTAGGACCCAGTTTAGGGTCAGCTTAGACCCCGGTCACCCTCTAGCCGGAGACAGCGTATAACGGATTCCGTTTTGACCCTCTGGACATTCTTTCAGGTAATTCTATGTTATCATATATCTATGCGCATGTTATATAGGATGTTGCCCTTTTGATATAGATTACTGTCATCACATATATATATCTGCTATACAGCGTGACATTTTCACCGGCCCAAACTAAAGATTCTCCCCAGCTGTCATGGATCCAGTAGCCCAGCTGGCCCGGCAGTTGCAGGGGTTGTCCATGGAATTTGCAGACATTAAGTCCAAGGTTTTGTCCCTCCCGGAGCAAACCAGATCTGAACCTAAGGTTGCTCTCCCGGACAGGTTCACTGGTGGGCGGGACAAATTTTTTACTTTCCGGGAGGCATGTAAATTGTACTTTCGGCTGCGGCCTCGGTCATCTGGGAGTGAAGAGCAGAGGGTGGGAATTGTTATCTCGCTCTTACAAGGGGACCCTCAATCTTGGGCGTTCTCTATTCCTCCAGGCTCCCCAGATCTCCAGTCAGTGGATCGATTTTTTTACTGCCCTGGGTCTGGTATATGATGATCCGGATCGAGTCTCCCTTGCTGAAACAAGGTTACGTAAAATACGGCAAGGAAATCGTCCAGCGGAGGAATATTCTTCTGAGTTCCGTAGATGGGCAACAGATACTCAGTGGAATGACCCAGCTCTTAGGAGCCAGTTTTGTCAAGGGTTGTCTGACAAATTAAAAGATGTGTTGGCTCAGTATGATTCTCCTCCATCACTGGAGGCTGCTATGGCCCTCGCTATTCGCATTGATAGACGACTTCGGGGAAGACGCGAGGTAACTCCGCCCCCCATGATAACTCCACCTACTACTAAAGTCCCTTATACTGAGGTTCCCCTGGTCTGTTCTGAGGAACCCATGCAGTTGGGAGGGACATCATTTTGTAGGGGGGAATCGGCGGTGCGCCGCAAGACTAGAAGGTGTTTCTTTTGCGGGAGAGAGGGACATTTTGTTGGGGGGTGTCCATCCCGGACCTCTTTGAGCCAAGGAGTTAACCTGGGAGTGTGTATTTCGTCCCCAAATCCCTCTCAGTTTCTCGTGCCTGCGGAGGTGGTGATTGGTACTAGAACTGAGAGGATTTCTGTTTTTCTTGATAGTGGGTCCGGGGCTAATTTGGTGGACGCTCGGTTTGCCCAGGTGCATGGTATGCAACTGAGTGTATTGGCCAAACCGGTCCCTATACTCTCTATTGATTCTAGACCTCTTGGTCAAGGTAGCTTGGTACAAGCTGTTCATAACATAGATCTTCGAGTAGGGGCAATACATAAAGAGCAATTGTCTTGTTATGTGTTGGAGGGTCTACCTACTCCTATTGTGTTGGGACTTCCTTGGTTGGCTAAACATAACCCAGTGATTGATTGGCAATCCAGAAAGATAAGCCAGTGGGGTGAATTTTGCAAGAATAACTGCATGAGCACGGTCATCGGTGCGGTTGTGCCTAGGACTTTGTCTCCTTTTCTGGAGGACTTTGGGGAGATGTTCTCAGAGGAGGTGTGTAAAGAGTTTCCTCCTCATCGCGCATATGACTGCTCAATAAAGTTGCTTCCTGATGCCTTATCTCGTACTTTCCCAAGGGCCGGGAAGACGGATGATCCGGTTCCTATTCCTCAGGAGGGAGTTGTAGTGTCAGCTGTATGCTCTGAGCTTGAGGGGGAGGTATTGGGGGCTCAGGGGGACGCCCCTGTGGGACTTCCAGGGAGACTGATAGTTCCAGATCGCTTAAGACTGAAGGTTACGGGGAACCGTTACAAACGGAGGGCTGATAGGAGGAGAGTTTCTGGTCTAGATCTGAAGGTGAACGATCTGGTTTGGTTGTCTACCAGGAATATAAAACGTAAAGTTTCCTCCTGGAGGTTGGGTCCCAGATTCATCGGGCCGTACAGGATCAGTTCCATAATTAATCCTGTGGCATTTCGTCTGGACCTCCCTCCTACGTTTAAAAATCATAATGTGTTTCACAAGTCATTACTTAAAAAGTATGTGGCACCAGTCATACCGTCACCTCTACCTCCTTCAGTGGTGGTCAATGATAACGTGGAAATTCATGGGTCGAAAATCATTGACTCACGTCTCAGTCGCCGATCCCTTCAGTACTTAGTTCAGTGGAGGGGGTATGGTCCTGAGGAGGGGACGTGGGTCCCTGCGTCTGATGTTAACGCAGATCGATTGGTTCGGACCTTTCACACAACTCACCCGGACAGACCTGGTCATGAGGGTCCGGAGGCCCCTCGTAGAAGGGGGGGTACTGTCATGGGTGCATCGCCATGAAGATCGTCGCGATTGCACATTCTGACTTCTCACAGCTGAGCTGCTGTTTCTTTGTTTTTTGGTAATGAGAGAGTTAATTTTTCCTAGCTCTTTGCTAAGGCTAGGTGCAGCCTCGCCCGGCTGCTTTTGATTATGTTCTAATTAGTTTCCTTTATATTTCTGCCAGTCTGGGTGTTAGACGCCGGTGAAAGCATTCATGTAGTTTAGCAGACTGGATCGGTTCTGAGAATATTTAAGCTAAGAGCTCCTTAGTTGTTTTTACTCTTACAGCTTATAGTTTTTCTCTGAGACCTTAGGTGTTCCTACTGTGTGTGAGTGTTGTATGTAAGACTTTATTTACTTTATTTCTTGTCTTTGTTGTATGTCTTTCTGTTCATTAACCGTTACCTGTTCATTCCCTTTGGTGGTATTCAGGGTCCTTCTTAGGACTAGAATACAGTTGGCAGGGATTGATAGGAGACAGGGTTTACGCTGGTGGCCTGGACCTCTGTACCTTTAACAGTACCTCCAGGTTGAGGGATTAGTTAGGACCCCAGTTTAGGGTCAGCTTAGACCCCGGTCACCCTCTAGCCGGAGACAGCGTATAACGGATTCCGTTTTGACCCTCTGGACATTCTTTCAGGTAATTCTATGTTATCATATATCTATGCGCATGTTATATAGGATGTTGCCCTTTTGATATAGATTACTGTCATCACATATATATATCTGCTATACAGCGTGACAATTTTGGAGAGGTTTTTTCTAATCAACTTATTTTAGAGTTTTATTCTCCAACCATTTTATTTTTTTTTTAAAAGCACAAGATCTACTAGCGTGCTTTAGACCAAGGTCAGAAACACAGATAAAAAATTGCAGGCTGAGGGAGAATACACAAACAGTTGCGCAGCGGCTTCACTCACCCCTCCCATCAGGCATTCAGCGAAGACAAGAATTTCAGTGTCCTTGCACACAGAACCAGAATGCAGCAGTTTTCAGATTTTTAATTACCTTTGTTGAATAGGTTTTTGGAATAGACACAGTACATAAGAATCGAAAGGCTAGGCATGTGAATAGAAGGTCAGAGTACGTGAGAAGCAAATGGACAGGCAGACTTTATGCTGCACAATGAAATGTTTTTGTTTTTTTGTTTTTGTTGAAAGGTACAGGAAAGTTGTTCTTAGATTGCCGTCTGCTATAAAAGAGCAGTGGTAGTCTTGCATCATGTAGAAAGTACAGCAAGTTATTTTGAAAGGACCAGGAAGTGATTTTTATGTGAATAAGACTGAAAAGGTGTTAAAGAAGCATTGAAATCATCTGTGAGGATAAATGATCACGGACATGTCACAAGAGCAGAATTTAGATTCACACACATCACATGTCCATCATGTGGAGACACGGGACAGGTGTAGGCTGCTCTCATTGAATAAGGAGCCTTGTACAGGGAAAAACGCTCCCCGCCTCTCTCCACAGGGAGAAGGCATTTTTGTTTCAACGGTCCCCTCTCAAAAATCACAGGGGGGACCCCCTCTCCTATTTCTTCTCTCAGTCCCTCTCTCCTTCTTCAGACTTTTCTCCTCTTTCCTCGCTGCCATCCCTCTCTATCCTTCTTTCCCTATCATTCCTTGTTTCCCCTCCCTCACATCTCTGACACATCCATTTTCTTCCTCTTCCTCTTCTTCACCCTCTCCTCCTTCATTTTCTCCTCTCTCCCCTCCACCTCTCTCCCCTCCATCTCTCCCCCCTCCTCTTTCCCTTTCTCCTCCCACACCACACCCACCTGCTCGTGCTCGCTCTCCTCCTTCCTCCTCCTCTCAGGCACATCCCACCGCTCCTCACTCACACCTCCCTTCTCTTCCTTTTTTTTCTACTTCGTTATCAACTGGGTCAATGCCCAATCAAAGCAATGTGGTGTCCCTGTATTCAGTGCCTCCAGCACAGGGCACCCTGTCTATCCCAAGCACAGTACAATCATTGCCAGTCATTATATCAGGAGAAGAAAGTGCAAATCTCCCCACACAAAACACTGCAGGTAGGCCCCAGACACAACAGCTAGCAGAGCCCACAGCTGGGGCTTCACAGGGGGGAGGTGTAGCTGCAGACACAAATGAGGAACCTCAGTGCCGAGCAGAGCTGCCACCGCAGCTTCAGTACCCAGTGTATGCACCAAGCACACCATGTCACTCCTCATCTGATGAAGATGAAGATGCAACGTCACACATGCTGCCCAATACTAGGGAAGAAAACACACAAGCACCAATAGAGCAGGGACAGGTAGAGGCACCATCCTATGAGCCCTTCATCCCAAGCTAGGTGATCAGTATGCTGCCAGACCCAGGAATACACCCCATGCCATTTTGCCAAAAAATGCAGCAGATCCAGCGAACGTATGCAGCAGCCTGGATTGATCTCTGGGCCGTAATGAAAATAAAAGCAGGTGATGCATTCTGGCCAATTATGAGAGAACACTTCAAGCTTCCAGCAGAATTAGATGCGTATGCCTGGGAGACAGGACCAAAGCTAATTGAGCATGTCAGAGAGTGGGCCAAAGGCAGACTAGCAGGACAAGCTCTCAGCCTACATGACATGAGTCAAGACAAGACAGAGTCTGTGGAGAAGTTCCATGACAGAGTGATGCAAGTGTTTCAAGATTTGGGACTCATTACCCATGATCAGACACACAGACGGATGTTGGCACAGGCTTTTGTGCATGGACTGAGAGAACCAATCAGGAAACCACTGGTAGTAGCAAGGCCTGAGTACACGTCAATAGCAATGGATACCCTGCTCGCAGTAGCAAAAAGGATTGAGTCCCGCCGGGACAGAAGGGATGTCCAGTGTTACAACTGTGGCGAGTTTGGTCATTTCCGGAACCGGTGCAGAACACCGACTTCGCCCAGAAGAAGAACACAGAAAGCAGTGAAGAACCCCGTCCATAGGACAGGAGCACGCCAAGTCCGCAGGGAACCCCACCAGTGGGACCAATATCTTGAGAGTGGATGGCGTAGTCAGATTTTTTCATGTGGAACTCCGCAACCTCACCTATCTATCAGAATCTTCTGCTTCCTGCATGGGAATTGATGGTCAAGTCAGATATTTCCAGATTATGAAGCCCCTGAGCGTGTGGACTCAGCCAGAACACTCCATCATGTCCCAGTTTGTTGTGTCAAAGACCTGCACCCTCAACCTATTGGGAGTGGACCTACTGCAGAAGCTGAAAGCGACCAGAGTGTTCCAGGAAGATGGGACCATGACACTTTCTTCACCCCTGACCCAAGAAGAAACAGGAACCTCAAACCACACTGCAGACCTATCACAGGAGGTGCTGGACATAGTACCAGAAAGCCACTCCATCACCCAGAGTCAAGATGTCTCTGACCAACTGAAGGTCTAAGTGAACTCGCCTAAGAAGACGGCCTGAGAACTTTGACATTGGCCAGGATATTCAACTCAAGAAGGACCCTACTCGCTTCATGGAATGGCAACACCTCATCCGGCTCCAACGCCAGAGGTTCATCTTTTGCAAGCACCAGGAGGTGCCCCCTGCAATCGACCAGTTCACCCAGGCCCTAGACCGGCAAAAGGCCACTCAGCTCTTCAAACTTGTGCACAAATACTGACCTGAGACCGAGCTGGAGAAAAAGAAACAACTGATGGCCCGTGCTGAGAAAAAAAGCAGCCGGTTAAGGAGACGTCCCAACAAGAAGACCCCTGTGACCAGAGCAGGTGCTAACACAGTGACTGCCTTGGTGGAGAACAAGGAAGCCAGCTGGTCGTCATCTCTCATGATGTGGATCCTAGTAGACGGCTTGTTTTCCCGCCAGCTCTGTGCCGGGAGATGGGAGTTCCCTGCCGCATGCTGAAGGACAAGGCCAAACTGGGCTGCCTCGCCCATCGGAATCAATACCAGCTTTCCACAGTAAAGAAAAAGACTGTAAACCCCACTGAGTTCAGAATGGTGCAAGGCCTAGAGGCCGTGAAAGAGGCTACGGTATTTGAAACCCCAACAGTGCTGAACCCGCACACTCTGCTCTCAGAAGTCCCAGTCACCCCAACGGTATTCACGGTGATCAACCTGGCCAGTGCCTTCTTCAGTGTTCCCCTCCACCTGGATGACCTGCCTGCCTTCATGCACCAGTGCAGTGCATATGGACAGTGTTGCCTCAAGGTGCTCAGAACAAGCCCTTCAAGTTTCACCAAGACAATGTACTCCATCCCCTTCAACTGGATTGCAGAATATGCAGGAGTCACTCTTCTACAACACGTGGATGACCTTCTCTTTTGTGTGGTTGACATCGATACCTGCACAGTCCATTCCCTGTTCCTTGAGGAACAGCAACGCAAGGTCTGGAAGAACAAATTTCAGCGGTGTCAGAAGCAAGTTACATCCCTGGGACACTGTATTGCCCACCAGACGAAACACCTGTCAAATGACTGGAAGACCACTGTGGAGAAGATGGCTCCCTCAACAACTCCAAAAATGCTTCAGACCTTCCTTGGTCTAGTGTCGTATTGCAGAACCTGGATCCCTGATGCCTCAGTCCTAATGTAGCCTCTGTGCGCTTGCATCAACGCAACCCCGCTCCTTCTATTGGACGCAGCCTTCAACTCATTCAGGAAATTGGAAGAACTCCACAGTCTCAGCGCCAATACCAGGCCTACCTGACTACGAGAAGTCTTTCCGTCTACCTGATGGAAGAAAGAAGGTCTTGCTACTGGAGTCCTGACACGGATTCATGGGGGAAAACAGAGACTTTTAGGTTGCCTCTCAGCCCGCTTGGATCCAGTTGCAAGAGGAGCACCCTCCTGCCTGATGGCAGTATCTGCAGCACACACCTTCCTGGACAAGACTGCTGACATCACTCTTGGACAGCCACTGGAAACTCTCACTCCACACGACATCTTGGCAATCCTCAATCAAGCTCAACCAACAATAATCTCCCCACCGCCAGACATCTTTATGGCGCCTCTATTGCCTTTGTCTCACAATGTCACCGTCTCCAGACCTACAGTGTTCATCCCGGCCACTCTACTCCCACTCCCAAGGGGGGATACAATATGGACTTTTCAGAACAAAAATTTACAGAATTTATCCTCTACTAGGATGGCTCCAGATTTGCAGATGATGAAGAAGTTTCCACACAGGAAGTGCAGTGACCAGCAATCAAGAAATCCTGAAGTCAAGAAGTCTGTCACCTAGCCTGTCAGCCCAGGAAGCAGAACTGATAGCGCTGACAAAGGCCTGCCAGATGGCAGAAGGCAAGACTGCAAACATCTACACCGACTACAGGTGCTCGCATGGCATAGCACACGACTTTGGGCCCATCTGGGCTGCAAGGGACTTCATCACAGCAAACGGGACAACCGTGAAGCATCATGGAGCCTTCAGGGACCTGCTGGGTGTACTCCAATTTCCAAAATGGTGGCAATTTGAAAAATCAAAGTGCATGGAAAACTGAGAACAGAAGAGGCGTGAGGCAATAACATGGCGGACATGGCAGCCAAAGAAGCGGCCAAAGGAAGACAACATGGAGAAGTGGGAGAGGGCGTAGAGCCGGACGGCTACTGCATGACGACTGAAGACAAGAAACCTGACAAAAAGACGTCCTGGGATCTGCTCAAGAAGTTGCAAGACCAAGCTCCAAAAGGAGAAGAAGAGCTGAATGCGAAAAAAGCAACATGTGAAGAAGGAAGGCTATCAACAATGGACTCCAAACCCTGCCTACCACAAAGTATGCACCCTATGGTGGTCCAATGGGCACATGGACCCACACCCACATATCAAAGACACAGATGAATGATCCGATTGATGCTTACTAGTTCGCTTCAGGAATCTCTACCCTAACAGCCAAATTCACCAGCAGCTGTCTGACCTGTGGCAAATGCAAGCCTGGACGTGTGGAAGAAAGTCCCCCTCACCTCATCTGGCAAGACCACTCTACCAGCTTCAGAGGATCCAGATAGACCACATCCAGATATCGCCAAGTGAAGGATTCAAATACACCATTGTGGTCAAAGAAGTGTTTTCAAGATGGACAGAAGCCTTCCAAGTCAGCAAAGACTACTGCAAAGAAGCTACTTTCGGAAAATAGTGTGCAGATACGGGGTTCCAGAAATTATATAAAGTGATCAGAGACCCGCATTCACAGCAAATCTGACACAAGAGATCTGGTTAGCAGTAGGGTCAGATTTAGGCCTACACACTCCTTACCACCCCCAGAGCAGCAGGAAGGTAGAAAGACTGAACGGAACACTTAAGAATAGGATGCTGAAAATTGCCCAAGAGACACGCAAACCATGGCATGACACACTTCCAATTGCACTGTTTAGCGTAAGGCACACTCCCAGAGACCCAGAAAAGCTCTCACCATGCGAAATTTTGTTTGGGTCTAGTCCCAAGTTAGGTGCATTCTTCCCTCAGCAGCAGAATATGCAAAATGATATCTTGTTTGATTATGTAATTGAATTGGTCAAAAACTAATGTCCATTCTCAAGTTTTTCTCTTCACTGCCAGATCCAGACTCAGTGTCCGGTACGCACTCCTTGAAAGCCAGGAAACTGGGTGTTGGTGAAAAAAAGTTGGAAATGAGAACACTCAATCCCAGATTTGATGGTCCTGTCCAAGAGCCCCAGATGACACCAACCTCTGTGAAACTAGAGGAAAAGCCTGCTTGGATCCACGTATCGCATCGCAAGGAAGCTCCCGTGCCAGAAGAGACACCTAAGCCATGAATGATGTCGTGGATGCTCTGACTGACCAGACAGATGACCTACCTGACGAAGAATAGACACGTTTTTCTGAACATGCAGTTAAATAAAGAGACTATGATTGCAAACACATGAACCCCTGCTAGGGACAGATCTCCTGACCGCCCATTTGCGAAAAGTCTTCATCAATGAGGGGTACATGTGTTAGGCATGTGCCAGCCCATCGGCAGCACAAAAGAGTTGCAGCGCTTTGGGACAGGAGCAGGTTTTTAGGGCAAGTGGTATCTAAGGGGGGACTGTCATGGAAATATATATGTATTCCATATATTCAATATATATATATATATATATATATATATATACATTTACAGTTAGATAGATCTCACTTGCTAAAAATCCTGTGCTCACACATATCTATGAAAAAGCTGATGCTAGCTATAATCAGTCGTTTAAGACGACCCTGGCCTACATAAATCAGGCTATTGCAAAAGATAGTTCATAGGGACTTTTTACCAAGGATACAGAAACAAGAACAGAGTGTTCGGAAAGATATCTATTGTTTTCTTTACTAGTCATGCAGGAAAGCTGGGGCAAAGAACAATAAACAATAAATCTGCAACTTCAGCCCTTTTATCATAATTATCATACTTACACTGGAACAGCCAATAATTTAGCAGCTTTTAATTGTATGTTAATTGATTAACCAGCCCCTTTTTGTAAACGTATAAAACCTTGAATGAATAATAAACTGGGGGTCTTGACGAACTGTTATACTGACACTTCCGTGTGGACAGTCCTCATTTCGTTCTGAGCGCTCAAAAAGACAATTAGGATAAAATTGGGAACAGAAGCAGCAAACACTGCAGGATAGATTTATCCTAATTAAATTTCCATAACAAGTCAACAGAAATTTAGTCTGAACACTACCCAAGACAACTTAGCGTGCAAAACGTCTTCCCCGCTTAGGGCAGACTGAAATAGCATGAGAGGCATCACCACAGTAGAAACATAACCCATTGCGCTTTCGAAACTCATGACGCTGAGCCCCAGAAGTCACTCTATCACACTGCATGGGCTCAGAAGCTGGCTCACAAGGCAACACTATCTCACACATACCTCTGCGCTCACGCAAACGTCTGTCAATTTGAATAGCCAATGACATAGAATCATTGAGACCAGAGGGGACAGGGAATCCCACCATAACATCCTTTACATTCTCTGACAGCCCCTTCCAAAAAAGGGCTGCCAAAGCATCATCATTCCATTTGGTCAGGACTGCCCACTTTCGGAATTTCTGACAGTACAACTCAGCGTCTTCGAGACCCTGATTTAATGCCAACAAGGTTTTTTCAGCTTGATCAGTGACATTATGTTCATCGTACAATAACCCCAGAGCCAGAAAAAATGCATCAATATCATTCAAAACAGGATCCCCAGGTGTCAGGGAATAAGCCCAATCCTGAGGATCGCCGCGCAGGAGAGAGATGACAATTTGAACCTGCTGTGCTGCGTTACCTGAAGATTTAGGCTTTAAGGCAAAAAACAACTTACATTTATTTTTGAAATTCAGAAATTTAGCCCGATCCCCCAAAAACAAATCTGGCATGGGAATCCTAGGTTCCACAACCGACAACCCAGCAAGATAGGTAGCAATACTCCGAACCTCAGTGGCAAGCTGATCCACACGGCCAGACAACTGTGCAAACTCCATTGAGAGAAAAAAAAATCCTCCTCAGCACCCAGAGAAAAAGAGGGAAAAAATGCAACAGACAGAAAAAAAAAAAAT
Source organism: Oophaga sylvatica (assembly GCA_033576555.1). Taxonomy (NCBI): domain Eukaryota; kingdom Metazoa; phylum Chordata; class Amphibia; order Anura; family Dendrobatidae; genus Oophaga; species Oophaga sylvatica. The sequence goes on from JARQOD010000327.1 coordinate 116,533, forward strand.
CTCTGACAACTCTGACAACTTTTTTCTTTCCACACTTTTTTTTCCCTTCTGTGAGTACCATATAATTTTCAGTTATGGCCGGTGATACTGTTATGTTTCGGTAGCTGAGGAGGACAGGAACAACAGCAGGGCAGCCGAACACCTGAGATGTTGGTGTCATGACCCAGGACGGGGTTTTGTCTTTGTCCCATCCTGGTCAGACTGGGGTTAATGGTTTCAGCCTCTCTCTGGCAGAGGGCGGCTATTTAGTTGCCAATTGACCTAGGTCTGGTGTCAGTTATACTCCTGCCCTCGGCTGAGTTAGTTGACCTCCTGTGTGCCTGTGCCTTGTGCCTGATCTTGTTGCTTGTTTGGTTTTGACCCGGTCCGTCTCTTCGTTGTGAGTTTGTCTACTGTCTTGGTACTGTGTATTTGCCCGTTCTGGTTTTCTGATCCCTTGGCTACGTTCTGGTTATTCTCTGCCTGCTCCTCTTGTACTGCGTTGCTCCCTCTGTGTATGACCTGGCTATCCTGACTATCCGTTTTGTCTATGCCCCTTGGTAACTCTGTCCCATAGTTACCCTTCTAGGAGTTTTCCTTCTGCTCATAGCTCTCTGGAGCTTAGGCTACGCCCACCAGCAGTCACGTGTTTCAGGTCCTCTGGCCTGAAGCTTTCTCTATCTGTTACTGCTCCCTCTAAGAGACCTGTGGCCGGCGCCGCCCCTTGGCAGTCATGTGCTTCGGGTCCTGTTAGTCTGAAGCACGCATCTTCACCGCTACTGCCCCGCTCCACAGGTATCTTTGAGTGCAGTCTGTCTTATTCAGGACACGCGCACTGGCTCAGTGAGCAAGTGCAGTGCGGTGTTCGTGATAGTTGGTAACTGATGGGTTGCAGATTCCTAAACTAACGACACAACTAGAGGTAGCCGTGGAGCGTTCCTACGTTGATCATAGACGCCTCGTCACAGCCTGAGAGATAACTACACCTAAAGGCAGAAAGATGAAACCTATCTGCCCCGGAGCAGATCCCCAAAGAAAATAGGAAGCCCCCAAACATATAATGGCGGTTAGACAAGATGAAAACACAAACACAGGCAGAAAATAGACTGAGCAAATGCTGGGGCCACAAGCTGACTAAATAGGATAGGACCGGAGAGATTACTTTCTGCAACCCAGAAAACCCTACAAAAATCCAACAATTCTGATTACAAAAATACTGAGCTCACACGATCTCGCCACCCACTAAATCAGTTCTCAGTGTGAACAAAAACCAAGCCGCAGCCGCTGAAACAACAGGAAAAAGCAAATGAGCAAATAACAGTGGCTGCAGAAAAACTGTGAGGAGCCCAGGCCCCAGGAGTGGACCTGGCTGACCTCCACAAAAGTGCAGAAAACAATGCAAAAAGCAAGCACAAAAAGAAAAGCAAAAAATATCTTATCTGAAAGCAGGAGATGCAGGCAGGACTCCAGCAAACTTCCAAATGAACCAGGAACCACAATTGAGACAAGAACAATTGATCACTGGCAACCATCATGGGAGGGAACCTCCCTTATATCAGACCAGTCCGTGATTGCAGATTGCCACTCCTCGCTGAAAGGTTCAGTACTGTCTGTAACCACCAGAGGGAGCCTCTGCTCAGAAACCATCTCTAGCACATTCATAACAGGTAGCAAAATTTGGAAAGCCGGATTTATTTATTACGTTCACTTGCAACCAAAAGTGGGAAGAAATTCAGTCCGGCCTTTTACAAAATGAAACAGCAATAGACCGCCAAGATTTGCTATCTACCATATTCCAGTTAATGCCGACAAAATCGTACGACTGCAAAGCGATGAAATATCGCATTGCAGTCGGACCAATGTTAATCTATGGAGCAGCTCCCAGCATCCGATTTTTTGTGGTCCGTTTTATACGTGCAAGTGCAATCGCAGCATGCTGCGATTGTCACCGATTGTGGGTCGACAATCGCCAATGCAAGTCTATGGGTGCGATGAAAAATCGGACTACAAACGGACCGCACGTGTGACTTGCGATTAAATCGCACCGGTGTCCTTTAGAAAAGCCGGCAATTCATCCCTGGCTGTACTGTAAAATCACACTGACAGCTTTAATAAAGAATGGAAAGAATACATATACAGACATAGAATACATATATATATATATATATATATATACGTCATTGAGACATATATATATATATATATATATATATATATACATATATTTAAAGTTCATACACTTGTACATAGTAAAATAGCCGCTAATTCAATTGCCGGCTTTTGTGAAATAACAGACCCGACATGAAATGACACATGGTTTACATATAGTTAACCATGTCATTTCATGTAGTTTGATATTTGGTTTTCACTAACAATTACATGACTGTATGTGTGCAAAATTTCATACATGTAGTTAATTAAAGGTGTAAATTCGTTGAAAAAAAATGCGTGGGCTCCCGCGGTATTTTCTACACCAGACAGGGAAAGCCAGCGAGTGGGGGCAGATAATAATAGCCCAGAGAGGGACCATTATTTTTGGGCCCCCCCTGGCTACTAACATCTGCCCTCAGCCACCCCAGAAAAGGCAAATCTATAATTAGATGCACCCTTTCTGGCACTTAGCCCATCTATTCCCATTGCCCTGTAGCGGTGGCTAATGGGTTATTAATGGGTTAAAGCCACCTTGCTATTGGAAGGTGACTTTAAGCCAGGTTAATAATTGAGAGTGGTCAATATGACAACTCTCAATTATTAATCCTATTGTATGAAATGGTTAAAAAATACACACACACATTGATTAAAAATCATTTTAATGAAATAAATACACAGTTTTTGACCATCTTTTATTGTACAGGTAATCCTTGATTCCCTTGTTCTCCTGTAATAAAAATAAAATAATAAAGCAAGCTTATTCTTACCTCTCCGTTGCTCAGTCAGGTCCCCCAAAGTAATCCATCGGAAAGGGTTAACAGGTTTACAGCTAGCAGTGCAGCTAATGCTGGCAGCTCAGCCATAAACCCCCGAAGGAATGAGCTAATCTCCCGGCTGGCAGGAGAGGAAGTGATTAGCTGAACTGAACTGATTAGGCTGGGAAGCAATCAATTAAGCTTCCCACACTAATCACTTCCTCTCCTGCCAGCCAGGAGATTAGCTTATTCCTTCGGGGGTTTACAGCTGAGCTGCCAGCATTAGCTGCGCTGCTAGCTGTAAACCTGTTAACCCTTTCCGATGGATTACTTCGGGGGACCTGACTGAGCAACGGAGAGGTAAGAATAAGCTTGCTTTATTATTTTATTTTTATTACAGGAGAACAAGGGAATCGAGGATTACCTGTACAATAAAGATGGTCAAAAACTGTATTTATTTCATTAAAATGATTTTTAATTAATGTGTGTGTGTGTATTTTTTAACCATTTCATACAGCAGGATTAATAATTGAGAGTTGTCATATTGACAGCTCTCAATTATTAACCTGGCTTAAAGTCACCTTCCAATAGTAAGGTGGCTTTGACCCATTATTAACCCATTCGCCACCGCTACAGGGCAATGGGAATAGACGGGCTAAGTGCCAGAAAAGACGCAACTAATCATAGATGTGCCTTTTCTGGGGTGGCTGGGGGCAGATGTTAGTAGCCAAGGGGGGCACAAAAATAATGCACCCTCCCTAGGCTATTATTATCTACCCCCACTCATTGGCTTTCCCTGTCTGGTGGAGAAAATACAGCGTGAGCCCACGCATTTTTTTCTACGAATTTACAACTTTAATTAACCCCTACATGTATGACATTTGGCACACATACACTCATGTAATTGTTAGTGAAAACCATATATCAAACTACATGAAATGACATGGTTAACTGTATGTGAACCATGTGTCATTTCATGTCGGGTCTGTAATTTCACAAAAGCCGGCAATTGAATTAGTGGCTATTATACTATGTAGAAGTGTATGAGCTATAAATATATGTATATATATATGTCACAATGACATATACTGTATATATATATATATATATATATATATGTATTCTATGTGTATATATCTATTGTTTCTTTTGTGATTTAAAAACTATTCATTTGGATCCATTATATGTCGGTTTTGCTAGCCACCGACAACATCTTGCAAGTCGGATGTCAATCGGATGTGAAACGTACGCTCAGATGCGACTAAATCGCATCGTCCCCAGAAAATCAGATGAATGTTCATGAAATTTTTGTGCGATAATCGTCCGACTAAAACGGTCAGATTTTTTAGACGTTGTGTGTGACCCCAGCCTAAAGCTACAAGAGTTACTAAACGACTTGGCTGCAAAAAAAGGTGGAATGATGTGACAAGTAAAGGCATATGTAACGACCCGCCACCACAATTGTGGATTACCAGGGCAATGGGGTACTCAGAGCCGAGCCCATGGAAGTCTATGGGGTTTGTCACAGGTAGCTGTGGCTCGGTCTGTGGCCCGGGCGGTCTGGCGTATGTTGGGGATATATTTACAGGGGATAGGTTTATATACAGTTCGTGACGCCACCTGTAGTATTCTGGTAATTAGTACCAGCGCTGCTGTAGATCTCTGAGGGGATGGTGATGCAGCTAGATGTCGGGTCCCCTACAGGTGGGACTCTTCCCTCAGGTCTATGAAGTTAGTGAAGTCGGGTGCAGGTAAATAACACAGTCTCACACGGTCAGCGTCTTTCCATACCTTTACTTGTAAGATGTTCAGGCAGGTCCCAGGGAGGCTGATCCAAGGAGAGTGTATCTTGAGACAGCAGCTGGACAAGTTAGGGGCCTCCTTTACTTCCAATACAATGAGTACAACCAGCCTGAAGCGTAGTTCCCTCAATATCTCCAGCTAATCTATAGCTGTACCGCCCAGTCAGCTTTGTGTTAGGAGCCTTCCTGCGAGGGAGCTGAATTCTTATCTTATCGTGCACTGATTCAAAGTCTTCACTCCCCCTGACCCCAGTTACGTACTGACTATAAGGGGCTTGTTTGCCGCGACCTAAGGTCCGGTAAATTCCTGGTTTTCTTATCACTATGCTTGAAACAGTAGTGATCCTTCGGTCCCCAGTGACCGATAGCAATGTGCAGGACTTCTTCAATCCGTAAGCACTATTCCAATAAACCACTGTGCCTTTCGCCTTGTCCTCGCTGGTAACATAAGCACTCACACTAGCCAAGGGTCGAGTAGTCACTTCTTTCTTTTCCTTCACTTCAAAGTTAGTTACAGATGCTCAGTTTTCAATAGGCAGGAGCACGTCTCTGAACCTTATACCGTCCTTTAGACAGGATACTGAAGACTTTCTGCACTAAACTTCTTCTTTCCTTCCAGTGTATGCTGATGAGGTACAGCTCTGACTAGGCTAAGGTGAATTAAAGCACCTATACTAGACTCCACTTTCCGAACTGATGATAGAGCAATCTGGACTGCTTCCTCCCTCCAGACGTCTTCTCTCTCTGAAGTCAGGAACTAAACTCCAGACGTCTTCTCTGTCCGAAGACAGGAACTAGACTCACTAAATCACTCTAACACATACGCCTTGACCACTCCCTCAAGAGTAAACTCCACTACCCTAAGGGTGTGTCTAGTATATGTTGAGTGAATGAATATTTAGCATTAAACTGCTGTCTCGCCACACACTCTCCAGGGTACTGCGTGTGCCTAACACCAGGGCTACACATTCCCCCATGGTAAAAGACAGCACTCCCGGGCTGTAAAATACAAAAGAGACATTTTTGTTTATGCATGAAAACATTAAACAATTAACATTGGTTCGTCCCATTCGGGAGGTGAGGATATCTTGAACGTTGCAAACATTATAGAAATACAAAAGTATTAAATAGCATTCAATAAATATACAATATACTTGTGAAGGACCCGCACCAAACCTTCAACGTAGGTCCTGGGTGGGCTGCAGGACATCCGATTGCAGACCTCACTCAGTGCCACACCACACGGGTTTTTGTATTCAGAGGTAGTTGTGCTGGTTTATGTAAAACCAAAATAAGGCACCGAAGCGCAACTATGTACAAATAAGTTCTGGGTTGGCATAGTCCTCAACCTCTAAGTCCAATGTAAAACCAAAGACATAAATATAATATCACATTATTATACTAAAGTGCAAAACTTTTTCTGGTTACTATTTACCCAGCCGGGCATTCTACGGTTAGAAATATATATGCAAAACTTTATAAAACATTCTCAAACTTTTTACTTATGGTAGACCCGATATGGATCTCACCGATTCTTCTTTTCTATCTATTCATTTTCAAATAATACACTTTCCAATACATTTTCCACCCCGGGGGCTGGAACAATGCAATGGGCCCTAGATCCCAGGACTAGCAAATCATGCGCTGCGATTAGGGTCTGGGTCGCCACAGTTCTTGTGCGAACCTCTAGGGGCGCAACGGGTACATTCTCCTCACGTGACACCGATTGCGTTTCAATCACAGTTAAGGATATGGACCGTGTCATAGATTGCGATTGAGACTGGGTCGCATGTTGCGATGAAGATATAACTTTCTTTTGCGATGAACTCTGGGTCGCTAGTTGCGATGAATTTGCAGGGGGCGATGCTGGGGCACGGCCGGTTACTGCTCGATCTAGAGACGGGGACGCTGCGGTAGTGGTGACGTTACCTGCGTCTGGGACGGGGTCACGGACGATGGTGACGTTAAGGGCATACCATCCCTTCATTCCCCAATGCCGTGTATATGTGACGATGTCTCCATTGGCTAAGTCCCTCCCGGGATGGCCTTGCGGTAGGTGGGATTCTACATCACGCCTGCTGACAAAGACCCCTGGGTAGAGGCCCGGTTCACGGATAAAGCCCCAGCCCTTCCGGAGCTGGAACTCAGTCACACACCCCTGCCGCCGCGGTTCCCTCAGGGTACCTTTATCTCTCCGGACACTCTCTTTGTCCGCGATCAGCTCTGCATATTGTCGCTGACGGTTCCGCTGAGTTTCCCGCTCTTCCTCCTGCTGGCGTTTCTTCTTCTCCTCACGACTCTGCCATTCCTGTTCCCACTGGGCGGTATAGGCGACGTCATCCAGGCGCGCCATTTCGTCCCAGTCGACGTCTGGTAACGACGGACAGGACCCCTCCGGTGTCCCTGCCGGGGACCGATCATCTGCTGCGGCCTCTTGGCCGGGCGGGCGTTCCGGGATTGGCTGTACCTCCTCAACCTCCTTCGCTTCCACCGCTTCACCGGTGGGATCGGGATCGGTACTTTCGGGGGCAGTCTCCGGTTGCTCCTTCGCCTTGGGCAGCAGACTCTTCGGTATCTGGAATCGTGGGGGGTCGTTGAGGGGAGAGATCACCGTGTCCCACAGCCTCCGCTGTTCCAGGGTACGCCGGCGTCTCTCGATCTCTTCAAAGCCAGGTTGGTACTGGACCATCTTCTTCAGGCGTGCATTTTCTTCTTGAATCTCTAGCAACGCCTGCTGCAGGTGCAGGACCACAGATAACTCCGATGCTGGTGGCAGCTTGGCTGGGGCACGGGGCCTGCCTTCCTCCGCTTCCCTGCTCGGCTGCACACGTCCTGCTTCCATGATGTTCCAGAAGATTTTTTCTTCTTTCTGCGGAGACATCCGGTCTCTTCCGTGGAGGTGGGGTTTGCGTCTCCTCCTCCTCGCAGGGAAGGTGAAGAGGAGGCGGACCTCCTTTGCTGTAGGGCAGGATCGCATGTTGTAATAGCACTTTGAGAGGGCAGGCATTTTCTTCGCGCCACTGGGGGGTACACGCCCACGAAGGTACGCCCACCTTCTTCTCCAGCGCCTGAGGGCGCGAATATGGCGACAAAAATGGCGATTTTGGCGCCAAAAGTGCAAACAGTCCTTTTTCACAAAAACAATTCCTTAGGCACACAGGGCTCGCAATTCCGCGAGTTTCGCATCCTGTTCGTGACGCCAAAGTTTTGTGTCGACCCGCCACCACAATTGTGGATTACCAGGGCAATGGGGTACTCAGAGCCGAGCCCATGGAAGTCTATGGGGTTTGTCACAGGTAGCTGTGGCTCGGTCTGTGGCCCGGGCGGTCTGGCGTATGTTGGGGATATATTTACAGGGGATAGGTTTATATACAGTTCGTGACGCCACCTGTAGTATTCTGGTAATTAGTACCAGCGCTGCTGTAGATCTCTGAGGGGATGGTGATGCAGCTAGATGTCGGGTCCCCTACAGGTGGGACTCTTCCCTCAGGTCTATGAAGTTAGTGAAGTCGGGTGCAGGTAAATAACACAGTCTCACACGGTCAGCGTCTTTCCATACCTTTACTTGTAAGATGTTCAGGCAGGTCCCAGGGAGGCTGATCCAAGGAGAGTGTATCTTGAGACAGCAGCTGGACAAGTTAGGGGCCTCCTTTACTTCCAATACAATGAGTACAACCAGCCTGAAGCGTAGTTCCCTCAATATCTCCAGCTAATCTATAGCTGTACCGCCCAGTCAGCTTTGTGTTAGGAGCCTTCCTGTGAGGGAGCTGAATTCTTATCTTATCGTGCACTGATTCAAAGTCTTCACTCCCCTGACCCCAGTTACGTACTGACTATAAGGGGCTTGTTTGCCGCGACCTAAGGTCCGGTAAATTCCTGGTTTTCTTATCACTATGCTTGAAACAGTAGTGATCCTTCGGTCCCCAGTGACCGGTAGCAATGTGCAGGACTTCTTCAATCCGTAAGCACTATTCCAATAAACCACTGTGCCTTTCGCCTTGTCCTCGCTGGTAACATAAGCACTCACACTAGCCAAGGGTCGAGTAGTCACTTCTTTCTTTTCCTTCACTTCAAAGTTAGTTACAGATGCTCAGTTTTCAATAGGCAGGAGCACGTCTCTGAACCTTATACCGTCCTTTAGACAGGATACTGAAGACTTTCTGCACTAAACTTCTTCTTTCCTTCCAGTGTATGCTGATGAGGTACAGCTCTGACTAGGCTAAGGTGAATTAAAGCACCTATACTAGACTCCACTTTCCGAACTGATGATAGAGCAATCTGGACTGCTTCCTCCCTCCAGACGTCTTCTCTCTCTGAAGTCAGGAACTAAACTCCAGACGTCTTCTCTGTCCGAAGACAGGAACTAGACTCACTAAATCACTCTAACACATACGCCTTGACCACTCCCTCAAGAGTAAACTCCACTACCCTAAGGGTGTGTCTAGTATATGTTGAGTGAATGAATATTTAGCATTAAACTGCTGTCTCGCCACACACTCTCCAGGGTACTGCGTGTGCCTAACACCAGGGCTACACACATACACCTACATCATTGAATTAAAAAAAAAAAAGAGGTATTACGTACATTCATCTGAATGTTCGTAACAGTAATGTTAAGAATGGAATGATTAATAATGCACATTTAATGCATCCATTTATTGTTTCAGGTCTTCCTCATTGCCATATGCTCTTAATTCTGGACAACGAAGACAAGTTTCGAGAAGCTATTGATTGTGACAATGCTGTTTGTGCACAAATTCCTGACCCGGATATTAACAAGGAGCTTTACGATGTTGTCACCATCTGCATGATTCATGGGCCCTGTGGAGAACACAATAGAAATTCACCGTGTATGGAAAATGTAAAAGGAATCCGGACATGCTCCAAAAAGTTTCCCAAAGACTTCAGCGAAGAAACAAATATTAATGTGGATGGTTATCCAGTATACCTCAGACCAGGGTCGGCTCCAGGTTTTCGTGGGCCTCGGGCGAAAGAGTCTCAGTGGGCCCCTTTAACACATACCACAATTCATGATGCTCAGATACGGCAGAGAAATATAGGTTTAGTACAATGACAAATACTTCACTTCTTACATTACATGAGTGATATCTATTGTAAATTCTAAAATAGCTAAAAAACCAGACAGTATAGTCCTCCATACAGTATTATTGGCACCACATAGTGTTCCATACAGAATAATGAGCTCCATATATTGCTCCATACAGTATTATGGGCACCCCATAGTGCTCCATGCAGAATAATGAGCCCCATATATAATAATAATAATAATAATAATCTTTATTTATATAGCGCCATCATATTCCGCAGCGCTTTACAGTTTAACAGTTTCAAAACACAAGTCATAAGTAACAACGTTAACAATACAGTAATTAAAGCAAAATAAGACGGCCCTGCTCGTGAGAGCTTACAATCTACAATGAGGTGGGGGAGATACAAAATACAGGTGTGTATATACAATGGTGCATTTACAATGATGGTCCAGCCATCTTAAGGGAGTGAGGGATGGATGGAGATAGTGAATGGGCTACACACACACACACACTTACACATAGAATGACTTTGATTAGTGAATGTGATAGGCCGCTCTGAACAGATGTGTTTTGAGGGAGCGCCTGAAACCATGCAAATTGTGGATAGTCCTAATTTCTTGGGGTAGAGCATTCCAGAGGATTGGCGCAGCGCGGGAGAAGTCTTGGAGTCGGGAGTGGGAGGTACGGATTAGTGCAGAGGTTAGTCGAAAGTCGTTTGCAGAGCGCAGCAGTCGGTTAGGCCGATAGATAGAAATGAGGGAGGAGATGTAGGGGGGTGCTGCAGTGTGGAGAGCTTTGTGGGTGAGAACAAGTACTTTGAATTGGATCCTATAATGAATGGGCAGCCAGTGTAAGGACTGGCGAAGAGCGGACGCGTCCGAGTACCGATTAGCCAGATGGATAACCCTGGCTGCTGCATTAAGGATGGACTGGAGAGGGGATAGTCGAGTAATGGGGAGGCCAAGTAATAGAGCGTTACAGTAGTCCAGGCGGGAGTGGATCAATGCTACAGTGAGGGTTTTTGTTGTTTCCATGGTGAGAAAAGGGCGGATTCTAGAGATGTTCTTTAGGTGTAGGCGGCAAGAGCGGGCAAGAGATTGTATATGGGAGGTGAAGGAGAGATTGGTATCAAACATAACACCCAGACAGCGAGCCTGCTGCCGGGGTGTTATTATGGTGCCGCCCACTGAGAGGGAAATGTCAGATTTAGGGAGGTTAGTAGACGGCGGGAGCAGAAGAAGTTCAGTTTTGGAGAGGTTGAGTTTCAGATAGAGAGCAGACATGATGTTGGAGACTGCGGACAGACAGTCGGTGGCGTTCTGTAGTACAGCGGGGGTAAGGTCGGGGGATGACGTGTATAATTGTGTGTCATCAGCATAAAGATGGTACTGAAAGCCAAATCTGCTGATGGTCTGTCCAATTGGGGCGGTGTAGAGAGAGAAGAGAAGGGGGCCAAGGACTGAGCCCTGGGGTACACCGACAGTGAGAGGGAGAGGAGATGAAGTGGAGCCAGAGAACGAAACACTGAAGGAGCGGTGTTGTGAATGGGTTTGAGATGAGTTCTGAGCAGAGGCTTCCTCTGGTGGTTACAAGCGGTACTAGTGAGGATTGTGAGGACTGGGAATCAGGTGTTACTGATTGGTCTTATATAAGGGAGTCATTTTCCCATCAGGGTTGCCGGTGATCAATTGTTCTGGTCTGAATCCTTCTTTCCAGTTTCCCTTGTAGCCTGCTGTGTCGTGTCTGCATCTCCTGCTATCAGATAAGACAATTTCTTATTTTGTGTTTTTGCTATATTTTTGCATTTTGTCCTGCACTTCTGTGGGGGCCTTCAGGGTCTCCTCCGGGGGCTTTTGCCCTCTCAGTTTAGTCCAGCCACTGTGTTTTGTACTTTTGCTTTTTCCAGTTTTTTTTCAGTGGCTGCTGTTTTGTTTTTGTTACACCAGAGAACTAATTTAGGTGGTAGAGGTCGTGTGATCTCAGGTGATTTTGAAATTAGTAGAGTTGGTGTTTTTTCAGGGTTTTCTGAGATTGCAGTAAGTACCCTTCCTATCCTTTTCTATTTAGATAGTTTGGGCCCCAGCGTTTGCTCATACTATTTTCTTTCTGTGTCAGTATTTCCTCTTGTCTAACCGCCATTACATGTTTGGGGGCTTTCTATTATCTTTGGGGTTCTGCTCCGGGGCAGATAGCTTTCCTATTTCTATCTTTAGGTGTAGTTAGTTTCTCAGGGTGTGACGAGGCGTCTAGGACCAACGTAGGAACGCTCCACGGCTGCCTCTAGTTGTGGTGGTTAGTCAGGGTACTGCAATCTCATAGATTCCAACTGCTCTGGTGTATTTCCTTTTTTACCTGCACTCCTCAGCTACTGTAACATAACAGTATCACCGGCCAACAAAAATTGTATGGTACTCACAGAAGGGAAAAAATATTTTGAAGGAAGAAAAGTTGTCAGAGATATTTTTCTGTTTGTTGCATTTTTATTTTTTTTTTTCCCTCTGTATCTCTGGGTGCTGGGGAGGATCTTTTCTCCCAATGGAGTTTGCACAGTTGTCTGGCCGTGTGGATCAGCTTGCCACTGAGGTTCAGAGTATTGCTGCATATCTTGCTAGGTTGCCTGTTGTGGAACCTAGGATCCCCATGCCAGATTTGTTTTTAGGGGATCGAGCTAAGTTTCAGAATTTCAAAAATAATTGTAAATTGTTTCTTGCCTTAAAATCTAAGTCCTCAGGAAACGCAGCGCAGCAGGTTCAAATTATCATCTCTCTCCTGCGCGGCGATCCTCAGGATTGGGCTTTTTCCCTGACACCTGGGGATCCTGTTTTGAGTGATGTTGATGCATTTTTTCAGGCTTTGGGGTTATTGTACGATGAGCCTAATGTCACTGATCAAGCTGAAAAAGCCTTGTTGGCATTAAATCAGGGGCTTGATGACGCTGAGTTATACTGTCAGAGATTCCGTAGGTGGGCAGTCCTGACCAAGTGGAATGACGACGCTTTGGCGGCCCTTTTCCGGAAGGGTCTGTCGGATAATGTAAAGGATGTTATGGTGGGATTCCCTGTCCCCTCTGGTCTCAATGATTCTATGTCATTAGCGATTCAAATTGACAGACGTTTGCGTGAGCGGAGAAGTATGCGTGGAGTGGTGTTGCCTTGTGAGCCAGCTGCTGAGCCCATGCAGTGTGATGGAGTGGTGTCTGGGGCACAGCGTCATGAGTTTCGAAAGCGCAATGGGTTATGTTTCTACTGTGGTGATGCCTCTCATGCTATTTCAGTCTGCCCTAAGCGGGGAAGACATTTTGCACGCTCAGTTGTCTTGGGTAGTGTTCAGACTAAGTTTTTATTAACTGTCACTCTGATATGCTCTCTGTCCTCATTTTCTGCTCAGGCTTTCGTTGATTCTGGAGCAGCTATTAACCTGATGGATTATGATTTTGCTAAACGTTGTGGGTTTCCCTTGATACCCCTACAGAAGTCTATTCCTTTACTGGGGATCGATTCTACCCCTTTGGCTGAGAATAAACCCCAGTTTTCTACTCAGGTGATAATGAGGGTTGAACCTGATCACCAGGAGTGCTGCAAATTTTTGGTTCTATATAATCTGCATGACATTATCGTGCTGGGTTTCCCTTGGTTACAGTCTCATAATCCTGTTTTGGATTGGAAATCTGTGTCTGTAACCAGTTGGGGCTGCCAATGTGTTAATACCAACACTCCTGTTTTTTCTGCCTCCCCCCAGGCTGAGGATGTTCCTGACTTTTTGTTTGATTTTTCTGATGTGTTTAGCGAAAGTAAATCTGCATCCTTACCTCCCCATAGGAGCTATGACTGCGCTATTGAATTAGTGCCGGGTAGTAAATTCCCTAAAGGTCGCCTTTTTAACTTGTCTGTACCTGAACATGACGCTATGCGGTCTTATATCAAGGAATCATTGGAGAAGGGTCATATCAGACCATCCTCTTCACCCTTAGGTGCCGGTTTTTTCTTTGTGGCCAAAAAAGATGGTTCATTAAGGCCGTGTATTGATTATCGTCTCTTGAACAATATTACTGTGAAATATCAATACCCGTTACCCTTGATTTCTGACCTGTTTTCCAGGGTGAAAAACGCTACTTGGTTTACCAAGCTTGACCTCAGGGGGGCGTATAACCTTATTCGCATTAAGCACGGGGATGAATGGAAGACGGCATTTAACACCCCTGAAGGGCATTTTGAGTACCTTGTGATGCCCTTTGGGCTCACAAATGCTCCTTCCGTCTTCCAGTCCTTCATGAATGACATTTTCAGGGATTTTGTGGACAAGTTTCTGATTGTTTATTTGGATGATATCTTGATTTTTTCTAATGACTGGGACTCTCATGTGAAACATGTTCGAACTGTATTCCAGATTTTGAGAGAGAATGCTCTGTATGTGAAGGGATCAAAGTGTCTTTTTGGCGTACAGAAGATCTCATTTCTGGGATTCATTTTGTCCCCATCTGTTATTGAAATGGACCCGGTCAAGGTTCAGGCCATCTGTGATTGGGTCCAACCTACTTCATTAAAGGCTCTTCAGAGATTTTTGGGTTTTGCCAATTTTTATCGTAAATTTATTGGTAATTTCTCGGTTATTGTTAAACCATTAACTGATTTGACCAGAAAGGGTTCTGATGTGGTGAATTGGCCTCCTGAGGCAGTCTCTGCGTTTCAGGAACTTAAGCAGAGATTCACTTCTGCTCCTGTTCTACGGCAGCCTGATGTTTCTCTGCCATTTCAGGTGGAGGTTGATGCCTCTGAAATTGGGGCAGGTGCCGTTTTGTCCCAAAAAGATCCAGAGACCTCTAAAAGTAACCCTTGTGCCTTTTTCTCTCGAAAATTTTCTCCTACTGAACGTAATTATGACGTGGGTAATCGGGAGTTATTGGCCATGAAGTGGGCTTTTGAAGAGTGGAGACATTGGCTGGAGGGAGCCAAACATCAGGTGGTGGTCCTTACGGACCATAAGAATCTGGTCTATCTGGAATCTGCCAAGCGACTCAATCCTAGACAGGCCAGGTGGGCCTTGTTTTTCACACGTTTTAATTTTGTGGTTTCCTTTCTTCCTGGCACTAAGAATGTTAAGGCGGATGCCCTCTCGAGGAGTTTCCTTGCGGACTCTCCTGAGCTATCTGATCCCTCTGTTATTTTGAAGGAGGGTGTAGTTCTTTCCGCCATCTCGCCCAATTTGAGACTTGCTCTGGAGGGGTGTCAGGAGGATAGGCCCGAGCGCTGCCCTGTTGGAAAATTGTTTGTCCCGGACCAATGGAAAAAGAGTGTGATGTCTGAGATTCATTGTTCCGCATTGGCTGGGCATCCCGGAATTTTTGGTACCAGAGACTTGGTTAGTCGGTCCTTTTGGTGGCCTACCTTGTCTCGCGATGTCAGGGAATTTGTGCAGTCCTGCGGGACTTGCTCTCGCTCCAAGCCTTGCTCTCGCTCTAGTGGTTTGTTGATGCCATTGCCTGTGCCCAAGAGACCATGGACCCATATCTCTATGGATTTCATTTCCGATCTTCCTGTTTCTCAGAGAATGACCACCATCTGGGTAATTTGTGATAGGTTTTCCAAAATGATACATCTTGTGCCATTACCTAAGTTGCCTTCCTCCTCTGAATTGGTGCCGTTGTTCCTTCAGCACGTGGTTCGTTTACACGGCATTCCTGAGAACATTGTGTCTGACAGAGGAGTCCAGTTTGTTTCCAGATTTTGGAGGACTTTTTGTTCTAAACTGGGTGTTCAATTGTCTTTCTCCTCGGCATTTCATCCTCAGACCAATGGTCAAACTGAGAGAACAAACCAGACATTGGAGACTTATCTAAGATGCTTTGTGTCTGCTGATCAGGATGACTGGGTCTCTTTTTTGCCTTTGGCTGAGTTTGCTCTTAATAATAGGGCTAGCTCTGCCACTTTGATGTCTCCGTTTTTCTGTAATTCTGGGTTTCACCCTCGATTTTCTTCAGGACAGACGGAGGCTTCTGTCTGTCCAGGTGTTGACTCTGTTGTTGAGCGTATGCAGCAGATTTGGGACCAGGTAGTGGAGAGGTTGTCCCTCTCTCAGGAGAAGGCCCAGCGGTTTGCTAACCGGCATAGGACTGATGGTCCTCGGTTTAAAGTGGGGGACTTGGTCTGGTTGTCCTCAAAGAATATTCCTATGAGAGTAGCATCTCCTAAATTTAAGCCTAGGTTCATTGGACCTTATAAGATCATGGAGATTATTAATCCTGTTTCTTTTCGTTTGCTTCTTCCAGGGACATTTAAGATCCATAACGTGTTCCACAAGTCCTTGTTGAAGAGGTTTGTTGAGCCAGTGGTTCCTGCTGCTGTGCCTCCTGACCCTGTTTTGGTTGAGGGCAATCTGGAGTATGTGGTTGAGAAAATATTGGATTCTCGTTTTTCTAGACGAAGACTCCAGTATTTGGTTAAATGGAGAGGTTATGGTCAGGAAGACAATTCTTGGGTGTTTGCTTCGGACATCCATGCTAGGAGACTTATCCGTGCGTATCATAGAACTCATCCTGACCGACCTGGTTGCTCAAATGAGGGTTCGGTGACCCCTCCTCAAGGGGGGGGTACTGTTGTGAATGGGTTTGAGATGAGTTCTGAGCAGAGGCTTCCTCTGGTGGTTACAAGCGGTACTAGTGAGGATTGTGAGGACTGGGAATCAGGTGTTACTGATTGGTCTTATATAAGGGAGTCATTTTCCCATTAGGGTTGCCGGTGATCAATTGTTCTGGTCTGAATCCTTCTTTCCAGTTTCCCTTGTAGCCTGCTGTGTCGTGTCTGCATCTCCTGCTATCAGATAAGACAATTTCTTATTTTGTGTTTTTGCTATATTTTTGCATTTTGTCCTGCACTTCTGTGGGGGCCTTCAGGGTCCCCTCCGGGGGCTTTTGCCCTCTCAGTTTAGTCCAGCCACTGTGTTTTGTACTTTTGCTTTTTCCAGTTTTTTTTCAGTGGCTGCTGTTTTGTTTTTGTTACACCAGAGAACTAATTTAGGTGGTAGAGGTCGTGTGATCTCAGGTGATTTTGAAATTAGTAGAGTTGGTGTTTTTTCAGGGTTTTCTGAGATTGCAGTAAGTACCCTTCCTATCCTTTTCTATTTAGATAGTTTGGGCCCCAGCGTTTGCTCATTCTATTTTCTTTCTGTGTCAGTATTTCCTCTTGTCTAACCGCCATTACATGTTTGGGGGCTTTCTATTATCTTTGGGGTTCTGCTCCGGGGCAGATAGCTTTCCTATTTCTATCTTTAGGTGTAGTTAGTTTCTCAGGCTGTGACGAGGCGTCTAGGACCAACGTAGGAACGCTCCATGGCTGCCTCTAGTTGTGGTGGTTAGTCAGGGTACTGCAATCTCATAGATTCCAACTGCTCTGGTGTATTTCCTTTTTTACCTGCACTCCTCAGCTACCGTAACATAACAGAGCGGTCAGAAAGATAGGAGGAGAACCAGGAGAGAACAGTGTCCTTAATACCTAGAGAGTGGAGCCTGGACAGTAGGAGACGGTGGTCAACCGTGTCGAAAGCTGCAGAAAGGTCGAGTAGAATGAGCAGAGAGTGGTCGCCGTTACGTTTTGCTGTCAGAAGGTCATTGGTCACTTTGATGAGTGCAGTTTCAGTCGAATGTAGGGGTCGGAAGCCGGACTGTGAAGGGTCTAGGAGGGAGTGAGTGGAGAGGTAACGGGTGAGGCGGGAGTAGACTAGGCGCTCCAAAAGTTTGGAGATGAAGGGGAGATTGGAGACCGGTCTGTAGTTGTTTGCGCAGGAAGGGTCAAGAGCGGGTTTCTTTAGTAGTGGAGTAATGATGGAGTGTTTGAAGGAGGATGGGAAAATGCCAGAGGAGAGTGAGAGATTGAAGATTGTAGTTAGGTGAGTTGTGACAACAGGAGAAAGAGACTGGAGGAGATGTGAGGGGATGGGGTCGGTAGTGCATGTAGTCGGACGAGAGGAAGAGAGGAGTCTGGAGACTTCTTCTTCTATGATGGGATCAAATGTGGAAATTGAGCCAGGGGAAATGCAGGGTGGGATGGGAGTCACAGCACTTGGTGGTTGAGAGCAGATTTCCTGACGGATAGTATCTATTTTTTCTATAAAGTGGGAGGCCAGGTCATCAGCACAAATGTCTGTGATAGGGGCTTGTGCTTTTGGCCTGAGGAGGGAGTGAAAAGTGTCAAAAAGTTTCTTGGGGTTGTTGGCTAGTGAGGAGATCAGTGTGGTGAAGTAGGTCTGTTTGGTGAGGTGAAGGGCAGCATTATAAGTTCTTAACATGAATTTAAAGTGGATGAAGTCTTCTGGTGTGCGGGTTTTTCTCCATAGGCGTTCAGCACTCCTAGAGCATCGCTGGAGAAGGTGAGTTTGCGATGTGAGCCAGGGCTGTTTTACTGTGTGTTTGGAAGTTCTGAGGGTGAGCGGTGCTACTTGGTCAAGGGTGCTTCTAAGAGTGTCATTGTAGTGCTGAACAGCCAGATTAGGACAAGAAAAAGAGGAGATTGGGGACAGCGAAGAGTGTAGGGAGTCTGAAAGTGTCTGAGGGTTAATGGCTTGCAGATTTCTGAATGTGCGGTAGGTAGGAGTTCGCTGGGGTGGTGGAGGATTTGTGAGCGTGAAGGAGAGAATGTTGTGGTCAGAGAGTGGAAGCGGTGAGTTATTTAGGTGGGAAATTGAACAGAGGCGGACAAAGACCAGGTCAAGGGTGTTGCCATCCTTGTGTGTCTCAGAGGTTGAAAGCTGTGAGAGGCCTAGAGAAGTGGTTAGTGATAGAAGCTGAGATGCAGATGTGGAAGTAGGACTGTTAATGGGGATGTTGAAGTCTCCAAGGATAAGGGTTGGTAGTTCTGAGGACATGAAGTGCGGCAGCCAGGCTGAGAAGTGGTCAAGGAACTGGGTGGATGAGCCTGGGGGCCGATATATGACCGCTATTCTGAGGGAGAGGGGATGGAAGAGCCTGATGGTGTGGACCTCAAAAGAAGGGAATGAGAGTGATGGAATTGGGGGGATGACCTGGAAATATTGCTCCATACAGTATAATGAGCTCCTTATATTGCTTCATACACAATTATGGGCACCACATAGAGCTCCATACAGAATAATGAGCCCCATATAATGCTCCATATATAATGGGCCCCATATATGATGCTCCAGTGCATGATGGGCCCCATATATGATGCTCCAATGTATGATGGGTCCCATATATGATACTCCAGTGTATGATGGGTCCCATATATGATACTCCAGTGTATGATGGGCCCCATATATGATACTCCAGTGTATGATGGGTCCCATATATGATACTCCAGTGTATGATGGGCCCCATATAATGGTCTCCATACATTGCGCCAAATATAAAAAAAATAAAAAATAAACTACTCACCTCTCCTTGCTGGCAGCTGCTCTGCTTGAGGCACCGGCCCCCGGTACTGGCACAGGCACCGGGCCCCCATAGCATGCCGGTGTCCCCGACTGTGAGTTGGCCCCCCACCTGCTCAGGGCCCCGGCACTTGCCCGGGTGTGCCGGGTGCTGACGCTGGCCCTGCATCAGACGAAAAGATGGGATTAAGCTCAAGATTAGGGACGTGGAAGTTGACAGCCGCTGGGTTGTACCATACAACCCCTACCACTCTCAGAAATACAACGCACACATAAATGTGGAAATCTGCTCTAACATCCAGACCATCAAATATAATTTCAAGTACGTGTACAAAGGACATGATGCAGCCATTGTTCAAGTGAACGAAGTCAGCAACACCGGCACCTACCACTGGGACGAGATTAAGACTTACATCGACACACGATATTTGGCATTGCCTGAAGCAATGTGGCGGCTGCGAAAATTTGAGATGTCTGCACGCTCCCATGCTGTAGAAAGACTTCCAGTACACCTACCTTTCCAACAATCAGTTTCCTTTGAAGATGGAACGGAGCAGCTTTCTGTGGAAAAAGCTCAGCGTGATGTCACAAAACTTACGAAATGGTTCTTTTAAGCCAAACTGATCCATCAGCATGTCAGTATTTATATTGTGAAATACCCTACCATTATGTCTGGACAAATAAGTTTTGGAAGACAAGAAAAAGAGGTGCTGACAAGATCCTTCCAAGAATGTACTCTGTCTCTCCACAAGATATGGAAAGATTTTCCCTGCGCCTACTAGTCCTGATGCATATAAAGGGTAAGTCATATTCATCTAATTGTACGTTATTAGATCATTCTGACTTTTTTATAATTTTTAATTATTTTCTTTATGTTGTTTACAGGTGCTACATCATTCGAAGATCTAAGAACAGTGGAAGGACACACATATGAAAATTATATTCTGGCAGCAAAGGCTATGGGATTATTGCATGACGACTCAGAGTGGGACAAAACAATGGAAGAAGCATCTTTATTTAGAATGCCCGGTGAGCTTCGACAGCTATTTGCTGCAATCCTGAACCACGCCAACATCAGAAGTGGACTTGATTTATACAACAAATATAAAAATAACGTGATGGAAGACTTCCTCCTGACTCCTAACGAATACATTGCCGAGCAGCAAACACTTGCCGATATCCAAGACCACTTACGACAGTTTGCTAAAGATTGCAAAAGTTGTGGACTACCTTCCCCATCAGATGCGTATAAAATGTGTGACATTGTTGATGTAGAAAGGGAGAAACATGAATCTGAATGACTGCAGTTTCTGATGAACCTTGAACAACGAGGCGCCTTTGAAGCAATCATGAATGCAGTTAATAATCCAACCACATCACAAAAATGCTTTTTTTTATCTGGTGCAGGAGGTTGTGGAAAGACTTTTGTGTGCAAGGCTTTGACATCTACTTTACTTGGGAATGGTGGCATTGTAAAAACAGTTGCTCCTACCGGTTTGGCAGCTACATTACTAAAAGGTAATTTGAATTACGATTACAGAATACTGAAAAACGTAAATTTAAGATGTCTGTATTGAAGATTTTTTTTTTGTTTTACACAGGCGGTAAAACAGTCCACTCCGGATTTGGAATTTCAATTCATTTGAATGAGGAAACTGTATCAAGTATTAAAGAAGGGACCTCAGTCTGCCGAGAGCTTCGGGATACTAAACTTATTATACGGGATGAAATTTCAATGTCTCACGTTCATCTTTTCAATGCCGTTGATAGAAGCTTACGTATTCTCCTTCACAATGAAGAACCTTTTGGTGGGATCCCGATTGTTGTTGGAGGAGATTTTTGTCAGCAAGCTCCAGTTGTACTTCATGGAAATCGCGTTAGTATTGTAGAGGAGTGTATCAAGAGCAGTCCAGTCTGGAAATCCTTCAAGGAACTGAAATTAATCAGGAACATGCGAGTCAATCCTGATGAGGTTGAATTTTGTCAGTGGCTGCTAAATGTTGGATCAGGAGTTGAAGATGGGAATCTGGTGGATTTTGTGAAGCTGAGCAAAGACATTCTGACTCATGACGTTGTGACGAGCATATTTGGGAATGACCTGAACTCTCTCACTCCTGCTGATCTTGCTTCCAGAGCAGTACCATGCCCTAAAAACTGTGACACGCTGACAGTCAATGAACAAGTGTTGAACATGCTTAGAGGTCAGACTAAATCATACTTCAGTGTCGACAATATTTCATCCTGTGAGACAGAAGAAGAAAGAGCTCAGTACCCCATCGAATTTGTACATTCCCTAACTCCTATGGGCCTCCCTCATATGCTGAACCTTAAGAAAGGCTGCTGTGTCATGCTACTCCGCAATCTAAATCCAAAGAAAGGACTGTGCAATGGTACTTGATTAATTGTAGAAACTCTTGGCACAAATCTCATTGACTGCAGTATTTTTTCTGGGGAGCATCGTGGTCAAAAGGTTCTCATTCCAAGAATACCATTGGACACTAGCGAAAATTGCGATATCCCGTTTAAGTTAACAAGAAAACAATTCCCACTTCGTCTGGCTTATTCCATGACAATTACAAAATCGCAAGGACAAACATTCGATAAGATTGGTGTTCTCCTACCTGATCCTATATTCACACATGGTCAATTATACACTGCATTCTCTAGAGTAGCAAGTTGTAAAGGTATTTCAGTTCAAACTGTACCTGGTAGAAGTCAAGGAAAGATCTTTGAAAATGACGAAAATGACTATACATTTAATTGTGTTTACAGAGAAATTTTAACTTAATTTATGTTTCGTTATGAAATTTGTTTAGATGCTGGAATGAATAAAAAACGCACATCTTACTGAATCCAGTTTGTTTTCGATTTTACACTGTGAATAAAATGCATCATTAGCATTATTCAGATTTTTGATGATTATTATTGTTATTCACTTCATTTTAATTTAATTTACCACCTGCGTAAGCGCTATTGAATGTTGTCATTATTTACTTTAGTTTAACCCCTTCAAGACCCAGCCTATTTTGACCTTAAAGACCTTGCCATTTTTTGCAATTCTGACCAGTGTCCCTTTATGAGGTAATAACTCAGGAACGCTTCAACGGATCCTAGCGATTCTGAGATTGTTTTTTCGTGACATATTGGGCTTCATGTTAGTGGTAAATTTAGGTCGATAATTTTTGCGTTTTTTTGTGAAATTTTGTAATTTTCAAATTTTTAATTTTTATTCTGTTAAACCAGAGAGTTATGTGGCACAAAATAGTTAATAAATAACATTTCCCACATGTCTACTTTACATCAGCACAATTTTGGGAACAACATTTTTTTTTGTTAGGAAGTTATAAGGGTTAAAAGTTGACCAGCGATTTCTCATTTTTACAGCAAAATTTACAAAACCATTTTTTTTAGGGACCACCTCACATTTGAAGTCACTTTGAGGGGTCTATATGGCAGAAAATACCCAAAAGTGACACCTTTATAAAAACTGCACCCCTCAAGCTACTCAAAACTACATTCAAGAAGATTATTAACCCTTCAGGTGCTTCACAGGAACTAAAGCAACGTGGAAGGAAAAAATGGACATTTTAATTTTTCCAACAAAAATTTTCTTTTAGCATCAATTTTTTCATTTTTACATGGGCATCAGGATAAAAATGGATCCTAAAGTTTGTTGGGCAATTTCTCCTGAGTACACAGATACCTCATATGTGGTCATAAACCACTGTATGGGCGCACGGCAGGGCTCAGAAGGGAAGGAGCGCCATTTGACTTTTTGAATGGAAAATATGCTGGAATATTTAGCGGTTGCCATGTCGCATTTGGAGAGTTCCTGTGTGCCTAAACATTGGAGCTCCCCCACAAGTGACCCCATTTTGGAAACTAGACCCCCTAAGGAACTTATCTAGATGCATAGTGATCACTTTGAACCCCCAGGTGCTTCACAAATTGATCTGTAAAAAAAAGAAAGTACTTTTTTTCACAAAAATTTTCTTTTAGCCTCAGTTTTTTCATTTTCACATGGGCAACAGTATAAATTGGATCCTAAAATTTGTTGGGCAATTTCTCCTGAGTACACAGATACCTCATATGTGGTCATAAACCACTGTTTGGGCGCACGGCAGGGCTCAGAAGGGAAGGAGCGCCATTTGACTTTTTGAATGGAAAATATGCTGGAATATTTAGCGGTTGCCATGTCGCATTTGGAGAGTCCCTGTGTGCCTAAACATTGGAGCTCCCCCACAAGTGACCCCATTTTGGAAACTAGACCCCCTAAGGAACTTATCTAGATGCATAGTGAGCACTTTGAACCCCCAGGTGCTTCACAAATTGATCCGTAAATAAAAGAAAGTACTTTTTTTTCACAAAAATTTTCTTTTAGCCTCAGTTATTTCCATTTTCACATGGGCAACAGTATAAATTGGATCCTAAAATTTGTTGGGCAATTTCTCCTGAGTACACAGATACCTCATATGTGGTCATAAACCACTGTTTGGGCGCACTGCAGGGCTCAGAAGGGAAGGAGCGCCATTTGACTTTTTGAATGGAAAATATGCTGGAATATTTAGCGGTTGCCATGTCGCATTTGGAGAGTTCCTGTGTGCCTAAACATTGGAGCTCCCCCACAAGTGACCCCATTTTGGAAACTAGACGCCCTAAGGAACTTATCTAGATGCATAGTGAGCACTTTGAACCCCCAGGTGCTTCACAGAAGTTTATAACGCAGAGCCGTGAAAATAAAAAATCTTTTTTTTTTCTCAAAAAATGATTTTTTAGCCCACTGTTTTTTATTTTCACAATGGTTACAGGAGAAATTGGACCCCAAAAGTTGTTGTCCAGTTTCTCCTGAGTACGCTAGTACCCCATATGTGGGGGGGAACCACTGTTTGGGCACACGTCAGGGCTCGGAAGGGATGTAGTGACGCTTTGAAATGCCGACTTGATGGAATGGTCTGCGGGCATCTTGTTACGTTTGCAGAGCCCCTGATGTGCCTAAACAGTAGAAACTCCCCACAAGTGACCCCATTTTGGAAACTAGACCCGGCAAAGAACTTATCTAGATGTGTGGTGAGCACTTTGAACCCCCAAGGGCTACACAGAAGTTTATAACGCCCGGGCATGAAAATAAAAAAATCATATTTTTTCCACAATCAGGATCTTTTAGTCCCCAATTTTTTTATTTTCCCAAGGGTAACATGAGAAATTAGACCCCAAAAGTTGTTGTCCAATTTGTCCTGAGTATGCTGATATCCCATATGTGGGAGAAAACTACTGTATGGGCACACGTCAGGGCTCGGATGGGAAGTAGTGACGTTTTGAAATGCCCACTTGATGGAATGGTCTTCGGGCGTCATGTTACGTTTGCAGAGTCCCTGATGTGCCTAAACAGTAGAAACTCCCCACAAGTGACCCCATTTTGGAAACTAGATCCCCCAAGGAACTCCTATAGATGTGTGATAAGCACTTTGAATCTCCAAGTCCTTCACAGAAGTTTATAACGCAGAGCCATGAAAATATAAAATCATTTTTTTTTCCACAAAAATAATTTTTAGTCCCCAATTTTTTTTCCCAATGTTAACAGGAGAAATTAGAACCCCCAAAGTTATTGTGCAATTTTTCCCGAGTACGCTGATACCCCATATGTGGGGATAAACCACTGTTTGGGCATACGTCGGGGCTTGGAATAAAGGGAGCACTGTTTGACTTTTTGAACGCAAAATTTGCAGGAATCAATGGTGGCACCATGTCGCGTATGGAGACCCCCTGATGTGCCTAAATAGTGGAAACCCCTCAATTCTAACTCCAACCCTAACCCCAACACACCCCTAACCCCAACCCTAACCCCTACACACACCTAAACCTAATACAAACCCTAATCATAACCCTAACCCCAACACACCCCTAACCCTAATCCCAACTCTAACCATAAACCTAACTACAAGCCTAACCCTAATTCCAACCCTAACCCTAATTCCAACCCTAACCCTAATTCCAACCCTAACCCTAATTCCAACCCTAACCCAAATTCCAACCCTAACCGTAATTCTAACCTTAACCCTAACCCTAGTTCTAACCCTAAGGCTGGGTTCATATTGCGTTTTACCAGCCCGTTCAACACGTAGCGGTGACCGGCTGGTAACGGTATAGCATAACGCGATCGCGTTATGCTATACCCGCTAGCGCAGATGAATCAGCAGATAATCAGCCGCGGATCCGCAGCAAAATCCGCCGCGGATCTGCAGCGAATCAGCAGCGAAATCCGCCGCGGATCAGCAGCGAAATCAGCCGCGGATCAGCAGCGAAATCAGCCGTGGATCAGTAGCGAAATCAGCCGCGGATCAGCAGCGAAATCAGCCGCGGATCAGCAGCGAAATCCGCTGCGGATCCGCAGCGAATCAGCAGCAAAATCAGTCACGGATCAGCAGCGAAATCCGCCGCGGATCAGCAGCAAAATCAGCCGCGGATCCGCAGCGAATCAGCAGCGAAATCCGCCGCGGATCAGCAGCGAAATCCGCCGCGGATCAGCAGCGAAATCAGCCGCGGATCAGCAGCGAAATCCGCTGCGGATCCGCAGCGAATCAGCAGCAAAATCAGTCGTGGATCAGCAGCGAAATCCGCCGCGGATCCGCAGCGAAATCCGCAGCGGATCAGCAGCGAAATCCGCCGCGAATCAGCAGCGAAATCCGCCGCGAATCAGCAGCGAAATCAGCCGCGGATCCGCCGCGGATCAGCAGCAAAATCCGCCGCGGATCAGCAGCGAAATCCGCCGCGGATCAGCAGCGAAATCCGCCGCGGATCAGCAGCGAAATCAGCCACGGATCAGCAGCAAAATCAGCCGTGGATCAGCAGCGAAATCAGCCGCGGATCAGTAGCGAAATCAGCCGCGGATCAGCAGCGAAATCAGCCGCGGATCAGCAGCGAAATCAGCCGCGGATCAGTAGCGAAATCAGCCGCGAATCAGCAGCAAAATCAGTCGCGGATCAGCAGCGAAATCCGCCGCGGATCAGCAGCAAAATCAGCCGCGGATCCGCAGCGAATCAGCAGCGAAATCCGCCGCGGATCAGCAGCGAAATCAGCCGCGGATCAGCAGCGAAATCAGCCGCGGATCAGCAGCGAAATCAGCCGCGGATCAGCAGCGAAATCCGCTGCGGATCCGCAGCGAATCAGCAGCAAAATCAGTCACGGATCAGCAGCGAAATCAGCCGCGGATCCGCCGCGGATCAGCAGCGAAATCCGCCGCGGATCAGCAGCGAAATCCGCTGCGGATTCGCAGCGAAATCAGTCGCGGATCCGCAGCGATATCAGTCGCGGATCCTCAGCGAAATCATTTGCGGATCCGCAGCGAAATCAGTCGCGGATCAGCAGCGAAATCAGCCGCGGATCCGCAGCGAAATCCGCCACACGTTGCGGATTTTGCTGCGGATCCGCGGCGTATTTTGCTGCGGATCCGCGGCGGATTTCGCTGCTGATCTGCGGCGGATATCGCTGCGCATCCGCGGCTGATTTCGCTGCTGATCCGCCGCGGATCAGCAGCGAAATCCGCCGCGGATCCGCAGCAAAATACGCCGCGGATCCGCAGCAAAATCCGCAACGTGTGCACAGGGCCTAATAGGAAAAAAAAAAAAAAAAAAATCTTTATTTTTTTTATTTGTCCCTACCTATGATAAAGGGGGGTTCATTTACTTTTTTTTATTTTGATCACTGTGACAGTTTATCACAGTGATCAAAATAAATTTTTGGACACTGGGGGGCGCACTGCGCATGCGCCGGCCGGCGGGCGCACTGCGCATGCGCCCGCCATTTTCCAAGATGGCGGCGCCCATGAAGAGGCCCGGGCGGACGCCGGGACCGATCCAGGGACATCGGTGGATCGGGAGAGGTGAGTAGGGTGGTCGGAAGGTTAGGGGGGGGATCGGAAGGTGGGGGCACCGGAGCAAAGGAGGAGGGGAGCTGTTAGTGACGGCGGTGACCGATCGCTGCCATCTTTCGGTGGCGGCGGCCGATCGCCGCCGTGACTACGTGTGGGGGGTCAGGGCTCGGTGTCCAGCCATGGCAGATGCTATTGCAGCATCGGCCATGGCTGGATTGTAATATTTCACCAATTAAATTGGTGAAATATTACAGATTGCTCTGATTGGCTGTTTCACTTTTAACAGCCAATCAGAGCGATCGTGGCCACGGGGGGGTTAAGCCAACCCCCCTGTGGTGAAGCACAAAGGGTCCTGTAACTGCGGGTCGGGTGACCTTTGAGTGACCCCGGTCTCCCGGCCCGCAGGAACGCGATCCTTTCATGACGCAGGGTATGCGTCATAGGTCGGATTGGCACCGACTTTCATGACGCATACGCTGTGTCAAAGGTCGGGAAGGGGTTAATCACCAGCAGCGTTAATTAGATAGCAATGAGCGTGTTGAGCCTTAGCTGGCTGGAAACAGCTAATATATATCTATATCTATATATATCTATATATAGATATATGTAGATATATATACAGTGAGGAAAAAAAGTATTTAGTCAGCCACCAATTGTTCAATTTCTCCCACTTAAAAAGATGAGAGAGGCCAGTAATTGAGATCATAGGTAGACCACAACTATGAGAGACAAAATGAGAAAACAAATCCAGAAAATCACCTTGTTTGATTTGGCAAGATTTATTTTTCAAATTATGGTGGAAAATAAGTATTTGGTCATTAACAAAAGT
Organism: Oophaga sylvatica; assembly: GCA_033576555.1. Classification (NCBI taxonomy): domain Eukaryota; kingdom Metazoa; phylum Chordata; class Amphibia; order Anura; family Dendrobatidae; genus Oophaga; species Oophaga sylvatica. The sequence goes on from JARQOD010000327.1 coordinate 144,348, forward strand.
TCATCTCAATATTTTGTTACATATCCTTTGTTGGCAATGACAGAGGTCAAATGTTTTCTGTAAGTCTTCACAAGGTTGGCACACACTGTTGCTGGTATGTTGGCCCATTCCTCCATGCAGATCTCCTCTAAAGCAGTGATGTTTTGGGCCTGTCGCTGGGCAAAGCAGACTTTCAACTCCCTCCAAAGGTTTTCTATGAGGTTGAGATCTTGAGACTGGCTAGGCCACTCCAGGACCTTCATATGCTTCTTACGAAGCCACTCCTCTGTTGCCCTGGTGGTGTGCTTGGGATCATTATCATGCTGAAAGACCCATCCATGTTTCATCTTCAATGCCCTTGCTGATGGAAGGAAGTTTGCACTCAAAATCTCACTATACATGACCCCCTCCCATTCTTTCATGTACAAGGATCAGTCGTCCTGGTCACTTTGCAGAGAAACAGCCCCAAAGCATGATGTTACCACCCCCATGCTTCACAGTAGGTATAGAATCATACAATGGTAGAGTTGGAAGGGACCTCCTTGGCCATCTAGTCCAACCCCCTGCTCAAAGCAGGATTCTCTAAATCATCCCAGACAGATGTCTGTCCAGCCTCTGTTTGTAGACTTCCATTGAAGGAGAACTTACCACCTCTCGTGGCAGCCTGTTCCACTCATTGATCACCCTAACTGTCAAAAAGTTTTTTCTAATATCTAATCTGTGTCTCCTCCCATTCAGTTTCATCCCATTGCTTCTAGTCTTTCCATGTGCAAATGAGAATAAAGATGATCCTTCTACAATGTGACAGCCCTTGAGATATTTGTAGACAGATATTAAGTCTCCTCTCAGTCTTCTTTTTTGCAAGCTAAACATTCCCAAATCCTGCAACCGTTCCTCATAGGAGATGGTTTGCAGACCGGTCACCATTCTGGTGGCTCTTCTCTGAACTTGCTCCAGTTTGTTGATGTCTTTTTTAAAATGTGGTGCCCAAAACTGGACACAGTATTCCAGATGAGGTCTGACCAAAGAGGAGTAGAGGGCAATAATGACCTCACGTGATCTAGACTATATGCTTCTGTTGATACATCCTAGAATTGCATTTGCCTTTTTTGTTGCTGCATCACACTGTTGACTCATGTTTAGTCTGTGATCAATTAGTATACCCAAGTATTTTTCACATGTGCTGTTACTTAGCCCTGTTCCTCCCATTTTGTATATACTTTTTTCATTTTTATTGCCCAGATGTAGTACTTTGCATTTTTCCCTGTTAAAATCAATTCTGTTAGTTGTTGCCCACTGCTCCAGTTTATTTATATATTTTTGAATCCTCTCTCTTCTCTAGTATTAGCTACCCCTCCTAGCTTTGTGTCATCAGCAAATTTGATCAGTTTACCCTCAATTCCTTCATCTAAATCATTGATAAGGATGTTGAACAATAAAGGGCCCAAAACAGAGCCTTGTGGTACCCCACTTGAGACATTCTTCCAACTGGATGTGCAGCCATTTACGACCACTCTTTGGTTCCTATCACTAAGCCAGTTATGAATCCACCTAACAGTTGCCTTGTCCATTCCATACTTAGTCATTTTTTTCAATAAGGATTGTGTGAGATACTTTGTCAAATGCTTTGCTGAAGTCAAGATATACTATATCTACAGCATTTCCCTGATCCACCCAGTCAGTGATTCTGTCATAGAAGGAAATTTAGTTAGTCTGACATGACTTATTAGTTACAAACCCATGCTGACTCTGTTTAATCACTTCATTCTTATCCAGGCACTTGCTGTAATGTATGGAGTACAGTTCATATAGCGTCTTGTGCTTGGGTGCGATGAAAACACATGAGACACAGGTTTGATATAGAAGGTCTTGTATTACTTCATACAAGTGGCAAAAATAGTCACACAGTTTGCAGATACAGAAGCAGGAGACACAGCAGGCCAGAGTAACTTAAGCTCAGCAATCACTCTCCACAACAGGTTCAGGATCTCTTCTCTGTTACCGTAATTCCATGCAAACGTGGATTTATCAAATAGCAAGGTTCCAGAGTCCACATGTGTTCCAAAGTTCCTCAGAAGGAAATAACTGAAGTACAAAGTCCAAGGCTTCCAGGAGTCAGGTCACAGGTTCACTGCAGGCTTGATTCTGAAGCACTGATTGCTCAGCTGTGGCTGCTTAAGAAGCAAGAGGAAGAGAATCAGGGCGGGAACATGAAAGCTGGAAACTCCATATTGACTGAGGGCAAGATAGCTGCAGCAAGACAGAAAGTAAAATGGCTGACGGAAAAACTGAGTTTCAAGAAACATGTACAAGAACCTTACATTACTCCCCCCTTAGGGACATCCTCCGGATGACCTCAGACCAGGCTTGTCTGGGTACCTCAGATGAAACTGGCGGAGCAAGCGAGGAGCATTAACGTTATTGACTGGTTCCCATGAGTTGTCCTCCACTGGGTAGCCCTGCCATTTAATCAAATATTGTAACTGATTTCTGTAGAACCTGGAATCTAGAATCCTCTCCACCACAAACTCTTCCTGACCATCGACCAGCACCGGGCCAGGGCAAGGAGAAGAACGTCCAGGAAACGTATTGGGTGTTGCAGCCTTTAGCAGGGATACATGAAAGACAGGGTGGATTCTCATAGTTCTGGGCAGTTGAAGACGACAAGCAACGGCACTTATAATTTTACTGATTTTATAGGGTCCAATGTACTTATGTCCCAACTTAGACGATGGAATCCTTAACTTAAGATTTCTGGTTGACAGCCAGACCAGGTCTCCTACCTTGAAAGCTGGTGCAGGTTTACGAAATTTATCTGCTGCTTTCTTGTACCTTTCCTGAGCCAATTCCAGATTTCCCTTTAGAAGATCCATATTCTTTTGTAAAGACGTGATTCTTTCAGCCACTGCTGGCAAAGGCGTTTCTATGGGAAATCGAGGAAGAATGTTAGGATGATAACCTAAATTAGAGTAAAAAGGAGACTGCTTAGTGGAGGCGCTCTGAGAGTTGTTATAAGAGAACTCAGCCAGTGGAAGTAGATCCACCCAATCATCCTGTAGGTGGCAGATAAAGCAGCGGAGATACTGTTCTAGGGTCTGATTGGTTCGTTCCTGTCTGTCCATTAGTCTGGGGATGAAAAGCAGAAGAAAGGTTTACTTTAATGTCCAATGCGGCACAGAAATTTTGCCAGAACCTTGAAGTGAATTGCACCCCTCGATCCGAAATAACCTCATCCGGTACTCCATGTAAACGAAACACATTTTAATAATCAAATCTGATGTCTGTTTTGCAGTGGGTAAGCCGACACAAGGAATAAAATGAGCTGCCTTTGTTAAACGATCAACCACCACTAGAATGGTGTTCTTCCCTTGAGAGGTTGGTAACTCCACAATGAAGTCCATAGAAATGGATCCCCACGGGCGGGACGGGGTGGGAAGAGGTTGTAACAGACCAGTTGGTGAGGAGCGAGGTGTTTTGCATCTTGCACAGACTTCACATGAAGTGACATAGTTTAAAACATCCTTCCTGCAAGTGGGCCACCAAAAGAAACGAGAAAGAAATTCCTGTGTCTTTAGAATTCCTCTATGCCCAGCTATCTTGGAATCGTGAATAGTTGCAATACTCTCAATCTGACTGTTTCAGGAATATACAGACGTTGTCCCTGAATCCACACACCATTCTTAAAGACAAGACTTACGTCCCTTGGGGTTGTGCCAACCAGGAATCCGCATGGTATGCTTCCTTGATGTCCTTAAGTAGGTCTTGATTATGAATCACTCCCAGGAATCTAGAGTCAGGAAGAATAGTCTTAGGAGGAGCAAGTGGACGGGTCTCTGCTGAATAAATCCTAGAGAGTGCATCAGCCTTTCCATTGCGCGATCCTGGTCTATAAGAAATGACAAAATTAAATTGGTTTAAGAAAAGATTCCAGCGAGCCTGGCGAGGAGTCAGGCACTTAGCCGACCTGATAAATTCAAGGTTACGATGATCTGTCAGGACGACTATTTGCTGTGCAGCTCCCTGAAGATTTCTCCATTCTTTGAAGGCGCAATAATGGCCAACAACTCTCTATTGCCCACATCGTAGTTCCTCTCAGCCGAAGACAACTGCTGGGAAAAGAAGGCACAGGGATGCAAGACATTCTTCTCACCTGTTCTCTGAGAGAGTATAGCTCCAACGGCACAGTCTGAAGCATCCACCTCTATTATGAAGGCAAGTTCGGGGTTGGGATGTACTAAGATAGGTGCGGTGGTAAATTTATCTTTTAGACGGGAAAATGCTTCCTGGGCTTGGGGAGTCCAGGAGAACCTAGACTCTTTCCGGGTAAGTTGGGTGATAGGTGACACTACCTCAGAGAAATTCCTAATGAAACGTCTATAGAAGTTGGCAAACCCGATGAAGCGCTGCACCTCCTTCACATTTCTAGGAATTGGCCAATCCTTGATGGCTTGGGTCTTGCTTCCATCCATACTAATTCCTTGTGTAGACAGTACATACCCCAGAAATTGAATTTCGGTCCTATGGAATTCACACTTTTCAAGTTTGATGTAAAGATGATTTTGTCTTAGACGTTCCAAGACCATTCTCACATGTCCATGATGTTCCTCTGTGGAGTTAGAAAAAATTAGAATATCATCCAAATAAATCACCACGAATGTATCTAGGAGATCCCTGAAGATGTCATTCACCAAGTGTTGGAAAGTGGCTGGGGCGGTACTCAGACCAAAAGGCATCACTAAATATTCAAAGTGTCCATAGCGTGACCTGAATGCAGTCTTCCATTCATCCCCAGGTCTAATACGGACCAAGTTATAGGCCCCACGGAGATCCAGTTTAGAAAAAATTTTGGCATGCCACACTCTCTCCAATAACTCAGGGATTAAAGGCAATGGATAACGGTTTCAAATAGTAACCTTATTGAGTTCCCTATAGTCTACGCAGGGTCTCAGAGATCCATCTTTCTTCTTCACAAAGAAGATGGGTGCACCTGCAGGAGATGAAGAGGGGCGTATGAAGCCCTTGGCTAGATTTTCGTCTATGTAATCCTTTAAAGCCTTTAGCTCGGGCCCCGCCAGGGGGTAGATCTTACCAAAAGGTATCTCTGCTCCAGGCAATAATTCAATTGGACAATCATATGGACGGTGAGGGGAAGCTGGTCAGCGTTCTTTTGTCACATAAATCCACATAGTCCTGGTATACAGCTGGTAGTTCAGGGACTGACATGGTTCCTTTAGGAACAGAGCAAGCTGAAACTTCTGGACTCATCTGTTTCTCTGGAAAGTGTAATTCCTTGGTCTCCCAGTTAATGGTAGGGTTCTGAGCCTGCAGCCATGGTAGCCCTAGAATAATGGGAAAGTGGGGAGAAGAGATAAGCATAAAGGACAGTTTCTCTTGATGATCTTTACCCATAAGGACCCTCAAAGGCTCCGTTTCCTGATCCACTGGTCCAGAGGTCAGCAGGGAGCCATCCACAGTTTCCATCTGTACTGGAGTAGCCTTCTTCACTGAACGTATCCCCTGTTTCAGAGCAAAGGAGACATCCATAAAATTTCCACTTGCCCCTGAGTCGATCATAGCAGAGCTAGACACCCAGACTGAGTTAACCCAGAGTTTGATGGAAAGGAAGCAATGAGAATTGTTTTTCTTACAACTCAGCTGGGACACCACTGAGGAAACTTGAAAAATTGCAGCGTTTACACAGTCATCGTCCTCAGAAGTAACGGAGTTTAAGTCCGAGAAATCAATATCTGTTGCTGCAGATCTCTCTGGAGCCTGAGGCTCGGACCTGACAGATCTCCTCTCGCAACACTCACAGTGAATGAGTGCTGCAGTAGTCTTACGAGAACGGCTGGGGCAGTTTATAATGAAGTGCCCTGACTTACCACAATAGAAACATAGATTTTCCTTAAAACGATGTTCTTTACGTGCATCACTAACCCGTCTTTGTAAAGAGTCCACCTGCATGGGTTCAGGTTCAGGTTCCCGTGTGATCCTACTCAAAGGTTCCTTAGCTGGGGAGGAAGGTAGGAAAGGTTAGTGCGATTGTTTTCGAACCATCTCTCTTGCCTGCGTTCAGTCAGACGAGCATCAATACGGATGCAGTAGTTAATAAAGTCACCTAACGCAGTGGGAGGGTCTGCACGAGCAAGTTCATCCTTAATCAATGGAGACAACCCTTTTAGAAAAATAGATTTTTTGGCGGAACTGTCCCAGGTGGTATCAAGGGCCCATCTCCTGAAATCCAAGGCATATTCGGCTACCGAGTGCTTACCTTGACGCAAAGTTAACATGGCTGCTTCAGCTGTTGCACCTCGATTGGGGTCATCAAACACCTGCCCCATGGCTGAAATGAAAGCATCAAGATGATCCAAACATTCATCCTCAGTCTCAATCAGAGGGTTTGCCCACATCAAAGCCTTGTTGGTAAGCAACATAATTATAGTAAGCACTTTAGATCGTTCAGTGGGAAATTGTGAAGCATGTGCAGAAAAAAAAGATTGCATTGGTTAATAAATCCCCTGAATTTCTCACGTTCACCGCCAAAACGAAAAGGGGGCAACTTGGGAATCCCAGAACTCGGGGCTACGGCAGGAGCCTGGACTCGCTCCTCTAGAACCTCAATCCTGGCTCGCAAATCCTGGGTAGTCTGTCCAAACACTTGCAAATTGTGATTAGTGAGGTCCTGTAGGTTTGCAAAACGGGTTTTTATAGACTGTAAATCTGCAAGGATATTATCAGTCACTCCGCAAAGTTCCTTTATGCGGGCCTCCATCTTCCAGATCTTTTAAGACAGGAGTACTGGAAGGAGAAGAGAAAAAGAGAAAAAAAAAAAACAATAGTGTTTACCTGTGGTAACACTGCAGAAAAAAAAATTAAGGGAACTGCTCACCTGGAATGGTTGTGAGAAGTCACAACCACTGTCATCACAGAAAGTACAACCGGACATCTGATATCCACAGTTACAGCAGACACAGCCTTCCCAGACCCAGCAGACACTAACGTTTGGCTTCAGAATCTTGTAATGTATGGAGTACAGTTCATATAGCGTCTTGTGCTTGGGTGCAATGAAAACACATGAGACACAGGTTTGATATAGAAGGTCTTGTATTACTTCATACAAGTGGCAAAAATAGTCACACAGTTTGCAGATACAGAAGCAGGAGACACAGCAGGCCAGAGTAACTTAAGCTCAGCAATCACTCTCCACAACAGGTTCAGGATCTCTTCTCTGTTACCGTAATTCCATGCAAACGTGGATTTATCAAATAGCAAGGTTCCAGAGTCCACATGTGTTCCAAAGTTCCTCAGAAGGAAATAACTGAAGAACAAAGTCCAAGGCTTCCAGGAGTCAGGTCACAGGTTCACTGCAGGCTTGATTCTGAAGCACTGATTGCTCAGCTGTGGCTGCTTAAGAAGCAAGAGGAAGAGAATCAGGGCGGGAACATGAAAGCTGGAAACTCCATATTGACTGAGGGCAAGATAGCTGCAGCAAGACAGAAAGTAAAATGGCTGGCGGAAAAACTGAGTTTCAAGAAACATGTACAAGAACCTTACACTTGCATACATGTTCTTCAATAATTTGTTCAAAGATCTTTCCTGGTATAGAAGTCAGATTCACCGGCCTGTAGTTCCCTGGGTCCACCTTCTTCCCCTTTTTGAAGATAGGAACAACATTTGCTCTTCTCCAGTCTTCTGGGACTTCTCCTGTTCTACAAGAATTTTCAAAGATTATGGAGAGTGGTTCAAGAATTTCTTCTGCCATCTCCTTCAGTACTCTGGGGTGTAATTTATCTGGACCTGGAGACTTGAATTCATTTAGGTTAGCTAAGTGTTTCCTCACTGTCTTTCTGTTTATAGATATCCTGGATTCGTCTATTCCTTTAATAGGACAGTGAAGATCAGTTGATGTTACATTTCCTTTCTGAGAGAAAACAGATGCAAAATAGGAATTTAAAAGTTCAGCCTTCTCAACATCCTACCATTTCATCATTTTCATCCTGTAAAAATCCTATAGCATCTTTGACTTTTCTTTTACTTTTGACGTATCCCCAAAATCCTTTTTTGTTGCTTTTGACTAGTGTTGAGCATTCCGATACCGCAAGTATCAGGTATCGGCCGATATTCGCTTTATCGGAATTCCGATACTTAGTTCCGATATTTTTCCTATATCGTATACCGGAATCGGAAGTTCCCATAATTCTTTGAGAGGCAATGTGATTTTAGTTAGCCAATGAGGAATCTTATGAAGTGTGGGCACATCCTGTAATGCTGCGGTCATCTTAACTAATGGCATGGCTGTGATTGGCTGCTGAAATGATGTCAGAATGCACTATAAAAGGCGCCGCCTCCATTTTAGCGTCACTGTGCTGTGAACTCAGTTAGGGACAGAACGCTGCTCTGCTGACTCTGAGGGACAGTTAGATATTGCGATTTTGTGTACTGGGCTTTAGGCAGGCTAGTTTACCAACCGCTGTGTAAAGCTTCCTTTTGCCAGTGTTGTTTTAACAGCTCTGTGCAAGGTGTGTGTGAGAGTGCAGGTGACGCTGCAGTTTGCTCTGCATGCAACGCTGTCTGTAGGCATCTGCACGTGTCACTCACAGACTCTATTTTTTTTTTTTCAGTGTAATTCTTGCTGCTCCATGCAATTTAACTATTAGTGTGACGCGCTTCCATCCGTATACAATACATTGGTTGCAAACACTATAGAAGTAGACAAAGGAGTAGCCTTTCCCAGATTGTGGACAGTTGTGTTTCAGTGTTCACTTCAGTCTGTGTTTTTTATTTTTTGAGTGCATATCACGCTCCAGTTACTTGTTCAAGCACTGCTGCTTGTACTCTGCTGAGCGTGTCTCAGTGCCTCATCCTTTTCATTTCTCTCCAATTGGTGCTGCTCCATTCCATTTAAAATATAATCTATTAGTGTGACGCGCTTCCATCCGTATACAATACATTGGTTGCAAACACTATAGAAGTAGACAAAGGAGTAGCCTTTCACAGATTGTGGACAGTTGTGTTTCAGTGTTCACTTCAGTCTGTGTTTTTTATTTTTTGAGTGCACATCACGCTCCAGTTACTTGTTCAAGCACTGCTGCTTGTACTCTGCTGAGCGTGTCTCAGTGGCTCATCCTTTTCATTTCTCTCCAATTGGTGCTGCTCCATTCCATTTAAAATATAATCTATTAGTGTGATGCGCTTCCATCCGTATACAATACATTGGTTGCAAACACTATAGAAGTAGACAAAGGAGTAGCCTTTCACAGATTGTGGACAGTTGTGTTTCAGTGTTCACTTCAGTCTGTGTTTTTTATTTTTTGAGTGCACATCACGCTCCAGTTACTTGTTCAAGCACTGCTGCTTGTAGTCTGCTGAGCGTGTCTCAGTGGCTCATCCTTTTCATTTCTCTCCAATTGGTGCTGCTCCATTCCATTTAAAATATCATCTATTAGTGTGACGCGCTTCCATCCGTATACAATACATTGGTTGCAAACACTATAGAAGTAGACAAAGGAGTAGCCTTTCACAGATTGTGGACAGTTGTGTTTCAGTGTTCACTTCAGTCTGTGTTTTTTATTTTTTGAGTGCATATCACGCTCCAGTTACTTGTTCAAGCACTGCTGCTTGTACTCTGCTGAGCGTGTCTCAGTGGCTCATCCTTTTTATTTCTCTCCAATTGGTGCTGCTCCATTCCATTTAAAATATAATCTATTAGTGTGACGCGCTTCCATCCGTATACAATACATTGGTTGCAAACACTATAGAAGTAGACAAAGGAGTAGCCTTTCACAGATTGTGGACAGTTGTGTTTCAGTGTTCACTTCAGTCTGTGTTTTTTATTTTTTGAGTGCATATCACGCTCCAGTTACTTGTTCAAGCACTGCTGCTTGTACTCTGCTGAGCGTGTCTCAGTGCCTCATCCTTTTCATTTCTCTCCAATTGGTGCTGCTCCATTATATTTGAAAAAAAACTAATCTATTAGTGTGACGCGCTTCCATCCGTATCCAATACATTGGTTGCAAACACTATAGAAGTACAGAAAGGAGTAGCCTTTCCCAGATTGTGAACAGTTGTGTTTCAGTGTTCACTGCAGTCTCTGAGGAATAACCACACTTAGGCCTTATAACTTTTCTGACTTTCTTTATCAATCTACCAAGATGAAGAAGGCAGGGAGTAAGGCACGTGGTCGTGGCCGTGGAGTTTCAGCAGGGAGAGGACGTGGGGATTCTGTGGCTGCTGCTGCACCCAGTGACACAGCATCCACCAGTTTTCCCCGTGAGCGTTCCTTTATGCGCACTTTTGTAGGAGCTCAGCGTACCCCCCTGCTGCGGGAAGAACAAATTGAAGCCGTTGTTGGTTGGATGGCAGCCAATGCATCGACTTCAATTCCTTCCACCTACTCTCAGGACCACAGCACTGTTGAACAACCATCTGTCTCTTCACCGCCTGCCAAATTGCCCAGGCAGTCAGAGAGTTATGAACTGGAGCCAGCTGAGTCTCTGCTTCTGTTCTCAGAATCTGTTGGCTTGCAAACAGGGGCCCAGCCAAGCAGCATTCTGGAATGTGAAGAAGAGGCAGTATGCAGTGATGCGCAACAGCTGTGTCTCTCTGAATGTGAAGAGGCGGGTGAGCCAGTGCCGATGGTCAGCACACCGCAGAACGCATCTGATGATGATGAGACTCAGGTGCCATTTTCTGTTGAGCATGGTGCTGGCCAGACCACCCAACAGCAGCAGGTGTTGGAAGAGGGTAGTGGAGATGATGAGGTTCAAGACCCAACATGGCGTGAGGAACAGGAAGGTGGTGGTAGCAGCTCTGAGGAAGAGATTGCCCCAATGGTCCAAACAGTAGGGAGAGTTAGGCTGCAGACTCGGTTGCCTGTAGCCTCCAGTTTGGCACCCGTTCGTAGCAGTTCTCTTCCAACAGCAAAAACGGGCGCTCCCAGGACTTGCACTGCGTGGTCCTTTTTTGACACACTTGCAGATGATATTTGCTATGTCAAATGCAAGCTGTGTAATCAAAAAGTAAAAAGAGGTAAAAATGTCAGTAACCTTAATACCACAAATATGTGGAAACATGTGCGGTCAAAGCACATGGTTGAGTTCCAAAGACACACTGGAGATGTAGGCCAACCTACAGCAGCACCTACATCTTCAGCTCGTGTTGGAGCCTCTTCCTCCAGCTCACACACAGCTGGTTCTGCTTCCTCACAGGATCGCCATGGAAGAACCTCTGTCACTGTTGTCCAGAGACCCAGTGTAATGTATGTAGTACAGTTCATATAGCGTCTTGTGCTTGGGTGCGATGAAAACACAGGAGTCACAGGTTTGATATAGAAAAGTCCTGTATTACTTCATACAAGTTGGCAGAAATAGACACACAGTTTGCAGACACAGAAACAGGAGACACAGCAGGCCAGAGTAATCCAAGCTCAGCAATCACTCTCCAATACAGATTCAGGATCTTCTTCTCTGTTACCGTAAGTCCATGCAAACGTGGGTCTTTCAAAGAGCAGGGTTCAGAGTCCACAAGTGCTTCAGAGTTCCTCAGTAGGAATAGCTGGAGTACAAGGTCCAAGGCTTACAGGAGTCAAGTCACAGGTTCACTGCAGGCTAGATTCTGAAGCACTGATTGCTCAGCTGTGGCTGCTTAAGAAGCAAAGGAGAGAATCAGGGCGGGAACATGCAAGCTGGAAACTCCATTTTGACTGAGGGCAAGATAGCTGCAGCAAGACAGAAAGTAAAATGGCTGACGAACAAACTGAGTTTCAGGAATATATACATAGAACCTTACATTACTCCCCCCTTAAGGACAACCTCCGGATGACCTCAGACCAGGCTTGTGTGGGTACCTCTGATGAAACTGACGGAGCAAGCGAGGAGCATTAACGTTATTGACCGGTTCCCATGAGTTGTCCTCCACTGGGTAGCCCTGCCATTTAATCAGATATTGTAACTGATTTCTATACAACCTGGAATCTAAAATCCCCTCCACCACAAATTCTTCCTGACCATCGACTAGCACTGGGTCAGGGCAAGGAGAGGAACGTCCAGGAAACGTATTGGGTGTCGCAGCCTTTAGTAGGGATACATGAAAGACAGGGTGAATTCTCATAGTTCTGGGCAGTTGAAGACGACAAGCAACGGCACTTATAATTTTACTGATTTTATAGGGTCCAATGTACTTATGTCCCAACTTAGACGATGGAATCCTTAACTTAAGATTTCTGGTTGACAGCCAGACCAAGTCTCCTACCTTGAAAGCTGGTGCAGGTTTACGAAATTTATCTGCTGCTTTCTTGTACCTTTCTTGAGCCGATTCCAGATTTTCCTTTAGAAGATCCATATTCTTCTGTAAAGACGTGATTCTTTCAGCCACTGCTGGTAAAGGCGTTTCTATGGGAAATCGTGGTAGAATGTTAGGATGATAACCTAGATTAGAGTAAAAAGGAGACTGTTTAGTGGAGGCACTCTGAGAGTTGTTATACGAGAACTCAGCTAATGGAAGTAGATCCACCCAATCATCCTGTAGGTGGCAGATAAAGCAGCGGAGATACTGCTCCAGGGTTTTATTGGTTCGTTCGGTCTGTCCATTAGTCTGGGGATGAAAAGCAGAAGAAAGGTTTACTTTAATGTCCAATGCTGCACAGAAATTTTGCCAAAACCTAGAAGTGAATTGCACCCCTCGATCCGAAATAACCTCATCCGGTACTCCATGTAAGCGAAACACATCTTTAATCATCAAATCTGATGTCTGTTTTGCAGTGGGTAAGCCGACACAAGGGATAAAATGAGCTGCCTTTGTTAGACGGTCAACCACCACTAGAATGGTGTTCTTCCCCTGAGAGGTTGGTAACTCCACAATGAAGTCCATAGAAATGGATCCCCACGGGCGGGACGGGGTGGGAAGAGGCTGTAACAGACCAGTTGGTGAGGAGCGAGGTGTTTTGCATCTTGCACAGACCTCACATGAAGTGACATAATTCAAAACATCCTTCCTGCAAGTGGGCCACCAAAAGAAACGAGAAAGAAATTCCTGTGTCTTTAGAATTCCTCTATGCCCAGCTATCTTGGAATCGTGAATGAGTTGCAATACTCTTAATCTGACTGTTTCAGGAATATACAGACGTTGTCCCTGAATCCACACACCATTCTTAAAGACAAGACTTACGTCCCTTGGGGGTTGTGCCAAAAAGGAATCCGCATGGTATGCTTCCTTGATGTCCTTAAGTAGGTCTTGATTATGAATTACTCCTAGGAATCTAGAGTCAGGAAGAATAGTCTTAGGAGGAGTAATTGGACGTGTCTCTGCTGAGTAAATCCTAGAGAGTGCATGAGCCTTTCCATTGCGCGATCCTGGTCTATAAGAGATGATAAAATTAAATTGGTTTAAGAAAAGATTCCAGCGAGCCTGGCGAGGAGTCAGGCACTTAGCCGACCTGATAAACTCAAGGTTACGATGGTCTGTCAGGATGACTATTTGCTGTGCAGCTCCCTGAAGAAGGTGTCTCCATTCTTTGAAGGCGGCAATAATGGCCAACAACTCTCTATTGCCCACATCGTAGTTCCTCTCAGCCGAAGACAACTGCTGGGAAAAGAAGGCACAGGGATGCAAGACATTCTTCTCACCTGTTCTCTGAGAGAGTATAGCTCCAACGGCACAGTCTGAAGCATCCACCTCTATTATGAAGGCAAGCTCGGGGTTGGGATGTACTAGGATAGGTGCAGTGGTAAATTTATCTTTTAGACGGGAAAATGCTTCCTGGGCTTGGGGAGTCCAGGAAAACCTAGACTCTTTCCGGGTAAGTTGAGTGATAGGTGACACTACCTCAGAGAAATTTCTAATGAAACGTCTATAGAAGTTGGCAAACCCGATGAAGCGCTGTACCTCCTTCACATTTCTAGGACTTGGCCAATCCTTGATGGCTTGGGTTTTGCTTCCATCCATACTAATTCCTTGTGTAGACAGTACATACCCCAGAAATTGAATTTCGGTCCTATGGAATTCACACTTTTCAAGTTTGATGTAAAGATGATTTTGTCTTAGACGTTCCAAGACCATTCTCACATGTCCATGATGTTCCTCTGTGGAGTTAGAAAAAATTAGAATATCATCCAAATAAATTACCACGAATGTATCTAGGAGATCCCTGAAGATGTCATTCACCAAGTGTTGGAAAGTGGCTGGGGCGGTACTCAGACCAAAAGGCATAACTAGATATTCAAAGTGTCCATAGCGTGACCTGAATGCAGTCTTCCATTCATCCCCAGGTCTAATACGGACTAAGTTATAGGCCCCACGAAGATCTAGTTTAGAAAAAATTTTGGCATGTCGCACTCTCTCCAATAACTCAGGGATTAAAGGCAATGGATAACGGTTTCTAATAGTAACCTTATTGAGTTCCCTATAGTCTACGCATGGTCTCAGAGATCCATCTTTCTTCTTTACAAAGAAGATGGGTGCACCTGCAGGAGATGAAGAGGGGCGTATAAAGCCCTTGGCTAGATTTTCATCTATGTAATCCTTTAAAGCCTTTAGCTCGGGCCCCGCCAGGGGTAGATCTTACCAAAAGGTATCTCTGCTCCAGGCAATAATTCAATTGGACAATCATATGGACGGTGAGGAGGAAGCTGGTCAGCGTTCTTCTTGTCACATAAATCCACATAGTCCTGGTATACAGCTGGTAGTTCAGGGACTGACATGATTCCTTTAGGAACAGAGCAAGCTGAAACTTTTGGACTCATCTGTTTCTCTGGAAAGTGTAATTCCTTGGTCTCCCAGTTAATGGTAGGATTCTGAGCCTGCAGCCATGGTAGCCCTAGAATAATGGGAAAGTGGGGAGAAGAGATAAGCATAAAGGACAGTTTCTCTTGATGATCTTTACCCATAAGAACCCTCAAAGGCTCTGTTTCCTGATCCACTGGTCCAGAGGTCAGCAGGGAGCCATCCACAGTTTCCATCTGTACTGGAGTAGCCTTCTTCACTGAACGTATTCCCTGTTTCAGAGCAAAGGAGACATCCATAAAATTTCCACTTGCCCCTGAGTCGATCATAGCAGAGCTAGACACCCAAGCTGAGTCAACCCAGAGTTTGATGGAAAGAAAGCAATGAGAATTGTTTTTTCTTACAACTCAGCTGGGACACCGCTGAGGAAACTTGAAAAATGGCAGCGTTTACACAGTCAACGTCCTCAGAGGTAACGGAGTTTAAGTCCGAGAAATCAAGATCTGTTGCTGCAGATCTCTCTGGAGCCTGAGGCTTGGACCTGACAGATCCCCTCTCGCAACACTCACAATGAATGAGTGCTGCAGTAGTCTTACGAGAACGGCTGGGGCAGTTTATAATGAAGTGCCCTGACTTACCACAATAGAAACATAGATTCTCCTTAAAACGATGTTCCTTGCGTGCATCACTAACCCGTCGTTGTAAAGAGTCTACCTGCATGGGTTCAGGTTCAGGTTCCCGTGTAATCCTACTCAAAGGTTCCTTAGCTGGAGAGGAAGGTAGGAAAAGGTTAGTACGATTGCTTTCGAACCATCTCTCTTGCCTGCGTTCAGTCAGACGAGTATCAATACGGATGCAGTAGTTAATAAAGTCACCTAACGCAGTGGGAGGGTCGGCACGAGCAAGTTCATCCTTAATCAGTGGAAAACCCCTTTCGAAAAATAGATTTTTTGGCGGAACTGTCCCAGGTGGTATCAAGGGCCCATCTCCTGAAATCCAAGGCATATTCAGCTACCGAGTGCTTACCTTGGCGCAAAGCTAACATGGCTGCTTCAGCTGTTGCACCTCGATTGGGGTCATCAAACACCTGCCCCATGGCTGAAATAAAATCATCAAGGTGATTCAAACAATCATCCTCAGTCTCAATCAGAGGGTTTGCCCACATTAAAGCCTTGTTGGTAAGCAACATAATTATAGTAAGCACCTTAGATCGTTCAGTGGGAAATTGTGAAGCATGTGCAGAAAAAAAAGATTGCATTGATTAATAAATCCCCTGAATTTCTCACGTTCACCGCCAAAACGAAAAGGGGGCAACTTGGGAATCCCAGCACTCGGGGCTACGGCAGGAGCCTGGACTCGCCCCTCTAGAACCTCAATCCTGGCTCGCAAATCCTGGGTAGTCTGTCCAACCACTTGCAAATTGTGATTATTGAGGTCCTGTAGATTTGTAAAACGGGTCTTTATATTCTGCAAATCTGCAAGGATATTATCAGTCACTCCGCAAAGTTCCTTTATGCGGGCCTCCATTTTCCAGATCTTTTAAGACAGGATTACTGGAAGAAGAGGAGAGAAAAAAAAAACAATAGTGTTCACCTGTGGTAACACTGCAGAGAGAAAAAAAAATTAAGGGAACTGCTCACCTGGAATGGTTGTGAGGAGTCACAACCACTATCATCACAGAAAGTTTCAACCAGACATCTGATATCCAGAGTTACAGCAGACAAAAAAGAGAAAAGAAAGGAAAAAAAAAAACAATAGTGTTTACCTGTGGTAACACTGCAAAAAGAAAAAACTTAAGGGAATTGCTCACCTGGAATGGTTGTGAGAAGTCACAACCACTGTCATCACAGAAAGTACAACCGGACGTCTGATATCCACAGTACAGCAGACACAGCCTTCCAGACCCAGCAGACACTAACGTTTTGGCTTCAGAATCTTGTAATGTATGTAGTACAGTTCATATAGCGTCTTGTGCTTGGGTGCGATGAAAACACAGGAGTCACAGGTTTGATATAGAAAAGTCCTGTATTACTTCATACAAGTTGGCAAAAATAGTCACACAGTTTGCAGACACAGAAACAGGAGACACAGCAGGCCAGAGTAATCCAAGCTCAGCAATCACTCTCCAATACAGATTCAGGATCTTCTTCTCTGTTACCGTAAGTCCATGCAAACGTGGGTCTTTCAAAGAGCAGGGTTCAGAGTCCACAAGTGCTTCAGAGTTCCTCAGTAGGAATAGCTGGAGTACAAGGTCCAAGGCTTACAGGAGTCAAGTCACAGGTTCACTGCAGGCTAGATTCTGAAGCACTGATTGCTCAGCTGTGGCTGCTTAAGAAGCAAAGGAGAGAATCAGGGCGGGAACATGCAAGCTGGAAACTCCATTTTGACTGAGGGCAAGATAGCTGCAGCAAGACAGAAAGTAAAATGGCTGACGAACAAACTGAGTTTCAGGAATATATACATAGAACCTTACACCCAGTGTTATTCCACCCACAGCTGCAAGTTCCCTGTCATCCTCACACTCCCAGGCCACAAAACAGCCATCGGTAGCACAGGCATGGGATAAAAGACGGCCATACTCGGCAAACCATCCACGAGCACAGGCTCTGAATGCTGGCATTGCAAAACTCCTGTCCCTTGAAATGCTGTCATTCAGGCTGGTGGAGACTGACAGTTTCCGTGACTTAATGGCATTGGCAGTCCCACAATACAATGTGCCCAGCCGATTTTATTTCAGCAGGCAAGCCGTCCCTGCTCTGCAAAAGCATGTTGAGGGAAAAATTAAACATGCGCTACTAAACGCCGTCAGTAGCAAGGTCCACCTGACCACCGATGCGTGGACCAGTACCCATGGCCAGGGACGATACCTTTCCCTCACTGCCCATTGGGTCAATGTTGTGGAGCCGGGTACAGATTGTGGCGCTTCCCACGGCTGTGGGGCGCCGGGACATGGCATAGCTTGCCTAGCTAGCCAATGCTCCCACGCCGCCAGTCCATGACGACGTGAGGCATGGGTCCCAGATGATAAGAGAATGTGGACCCACTGGACCATGGAGGGAGACCCGGGCCTGCCCGGACTAGGGAAGGGCAGCAACCGGGATCCGTGGCAGCTGAGCATGTGGGCAAGGTGGCGACCTGCAGGACTAGACAACACCGCACAACTTCAGGTAAGAAGAAACATAAAGTTTACTTAAAGAAACACAGTACATAAACAGAACATAAGACCGGACTCCCAATTCCGCACATCAGAGAAGGGTACACGACTCAGAATCACTGACGAGTGTTGGAGGACATCATGGGTAGATGCAGTCCAGGGTTATCTGGCACGGGCATACTTGGACGGCCTCTCTCTCAGGCCTTAGGCGTAGCACAGGCTCAGCAGGAGAACATCAGACACCGACCTCAGACAGACTTCAGACGATGGCGGGGTCATCACGGTTGATGAAGTCCAGGATCATCTGGCACGGGCATACTAGTATGGCCTCACTCTCAGGCCTCGGGCGTAGCACAGGCTCAGCAGGAAAACATCAGACACCGGCCCAGGACGAACGTCAGACGATGGCGGGGTCATCACGGGTTGATGAAGTCCAGGGTCATCTGGCATGGGCATACTAGGACGGCCTCTCTCTCAGGCCTCAGGCGTAGCACAGGCTCAGCAGGAGAACATCAGACACCGACCCAGGACAGACGTCATCACAGGGTAGACCAAGGAGGAACCGGCAGGACATCGGAACATCAGGAACACGGACTGGATCTCAGGGACACAGGAACACGGACAGGAAATCAGGAACACGGATTGGATCTCAGGGAGTCAGGAACACAGACAGGAACACGGACTGGAACATCAGGAACACGGATTGGGTCACAGGGAGTCAGGAACACAGACAGGAACGCGGACTGGAAGATCAGGAACACGGATTGGGTCTCAGGGACACGGACTGGAACACAGGCATCGGACTCCGGACATCTGGTACCGATCAGCAGGCTCCGGACATCAGGTAGAGATGGATAGGATTCGGACATCGGACTCCTCCTTCCAAGATGAACTCAGGTTATATAGCAAGGATTCACAGTCACTGGCACAGGGTTCTGGACTCAGCAGGATTTCACGGAAAGTGACCAAGGCAGTCCCTGGGACAGGCAGGTTGTCACGGCAAGTGACCAAGGCAGTCTCTGGGACAGACAGGTTGTCACGGCAAGTGACCAAGGCAGTCTTTGGGACAGGCAGGTTGTCACGGCAAGTGACCAAGGCAGTCTTTGGGACAGGCAGGTTGTCACGGCAAGTGACCAAGGCAGTCTTTGGGACAGGCAGGTTGTCACGGCAAGTGACCAGGCAATATCTGGACAGGCAGGTTGTCACAGCAAGTGACCAAGGCAGTCTCTGGGACAGGCAGGTTGTCACAGCAAGTGACCAAGGCAGTCTCTGGGACAGGCAGGTTGTCACGGCAAGTGACCAGGCAATATCTGGACAGGCAGGTTGTCACAGCAAGTGACCAAGGCAGTCTCTGGGACAGGCAGGTTGTCACGGCAAGTGACCAGGCAATATCTGGACAGGCAGGTTGTCACAGCAAGTGACCAGGCAATCTCTAGACAGGCAGGTACATACGACCTGATATGGTGGAGCCTCCAGGTAGGCTGCAGTCGGATGGCAGATGATCGCTCCCAGGTGAGCAGGCAAGAGCCGTGGATCTCTGCAGATGATGTCCGAACTTCCGGATGGAGCTGCAGTCGGATGGCAGATGATCGCTCCTAGGTGAGCAGGCAAGAGCCGGGGATCTCTGCAGATGACGTCCGAACCTCTGGATGGAACTGCAGACGGATGGCAGACAGGCAAGCCGACAGGTAACAGGCAGGTAACTGGAATCAGGAGCTGATGGCTGAAACAGAGTTAGACTGCACAGGTACAGGATGTGATCCGGGATCAGGGGTTCAGGTAATTAGACACAACAGGAACAGGCCTGGATATACAGCCTCCAGGAACGGCGATCTGGGTAATCAGCCCCCAGCATAGGCGGAAACACAAGACAAAGTTCAGAAATTCAGGTACCGGGTTAGATCCAGGATCAGGGAACAAGACACAACAGGAACAGGGAATCAGCTCTCCAGAGCTGATCAACTTCAGAGCAGGAGCTGAACACACAACCACATACGGCTAGGTTCAGGGATTCAGTGTGGATTCAATGTGAAGCTCTGGCAACGCCCACTAGGGCTGGGGAACTTTATATATGAGCTGCTTCACAGCGATAGGCTGGAGCAGTAATTCTAGTAAACACCCAATCCACATAAAAGCAGGACAGGTGTGGGCCGCGCCCCCTATGTAGAGCCAGACAGCACAACACAGAGGGAACCCAACAATGGCTGCCGCCATACACGTAGTAAGTCATGCACCACTGCAGAGGACTTTGCAAGCTACGGACGGCTTTCACAGCAAGTCAGGAACCGCACATGCGGGCGGTCATGCAAAGCAGCGGAGCCACTCACGCAAGTACGGGTACGCAGCAGAGCCGGGAACTGAGCAGCATCCATATAGGTAACAGACAACAGTATCCCAGCTGGTTAGGGGGAAAGGAGCAAAAGGGTTAATGCAAAAAACATGCAGAGTAACGCTGGAAAACAAAGTACAGAATACCAGCGTTACACAGATCTTGCCAGTGGCGCTGTACGTGTTCTGCCAACTCAAAGGATTGCAGGAATCAAGTCTGTCCACATTGACTCCTCCTCCTACTCCAGTTCCTCAGAATCATCGCTGCAGGAGCCGTCACGGTCTACCTCCACATGGACCCGTGAACGCTTACCTGATGCGACCGATATGAGCACAGCCGTGGCCAAACGTCAACAGGCCGTCCTGAAATTAATTTCCATGGGAATCGAAGCCACACAGCGCAGGAGGTCTGGAATGCCATCAAGCAGGAGAGCGACGTGTGGTTTTTGCGAGCGAATCTCCAGCCAGGCTTGGTAGTGTGTGACAATGGCCGAAATCTGGTGGCAGCTCTGGGCCTTGGCAACCTCACTCACATACCATGTCTGGCACATGTGCTCAACTTGGTCGTGCAGAGTTTTTTGAGGGACTATCCGGATCTTGATGCACTGCTGCACAAGGTCCGCCTAGAGTGCGCTCACTTGCGACATTCCAGCATGGCCAGATCGCGCATTGCAGCTCTGCAACGCAGATTTCGCCTTCCTGAACATCGCATCATATGTGACGTACCCACCAGGTGGAATTCCACGTTACATATGTTGGAGCGGTTGTGTGAGCAGCAGCCAGCAGTAATGGAGTATCAGCTGCATCAGGTGCAATCAACTCGCAATTTGCGCCGTTCACACTTCACCACTACTGAGTGGGCCTCTATGAAGGACATCTGCCACGTTTTGCGTCCGTTTGATGAGTCAACGTGGATGGCGAGTGCAGATGATGCACTAGTCAGCCTGACTGTCCCCCTTATCTGCCTGCTTCAAAAAAAAATTCAAACACTAAGGGATGAGGTTTTGGAAGAGGTGGA
The DNA here is from genome assembly GCA_033576555.1 of Oophaga sylvatica. NCBI lineage: Eukaryota > Metazoa > Chordata > Amphibia > Anura > Dendrobatidae > Oophaga > Oophaga sylvatica. Next base: position 165,545 of record JARQOD010000327.1, read on the forward strand.
GGATGAGGAGTCACTAATTCCATCACCTTCTGGACAGTCAGCGCAACGTGGTTCCTCACAAATGGCTGGGCAGGGCTCACTTTGTGAGGAGGATGAGGAGGACTCAATGGAGGAGGAAGACATCGCTCCAGAGGGAGGTACACAACGCTCTAGTCAGTATGTAGAGCGAGGGTGGGGTGATGCAGAGCAGGCAGAGATGACGCCTCTTGCAGGGGACAGCGTTTCTTGGCCAGTTGGGAGTCTGCAGCACATGGTTGATTTCATGCTGCAGTGCCTGAGAAACGACCGCCGCATCGCCCACATTCTCACCACGTCTGATTATTGGGTGTACACCCTCCTAGACCCTCGCTACCGGGACAACTTACAAAGCCTCATCACACCGTTGAACCGGGAGCGTAAAATGCGGGAGTACCAAGACACACTGGTGCAATCCATAATGTTCTCCATTCCAGCCGAGAGCACTGCTGCTGCTACTGCTTTACAAAGCAGCTCTGTGCGTCGAGGCAGTGGAGACAGCTCTGCAACAAGAGGGAGCACAAGCAGCGCCTCTGCACAGGGCAAGACCAGTATGTTCCAAATGTTGCGAAGTTTTGTGGCAGCGCCACAAATGTCTACACCATCCGAGACGGCTCCAGTCAGCAGGAGGCAACGTTTCCGTAAGATGGTGACAGACTACATGTCTTTCCCTCTCAGTGTACTCCCAGATGGCTCTTCCCCATTCAAGTTTTGGGTCTCTAAGCTGGATACATGGCCAGAGCTTAGCCAGTATGCATTGGAGGTGCTGGCTTGCCCTGCTGCCAGTGTATTATCGGAGCGCGTCTTTAGTGCTGCAGGTGGTGTACTAACAGACCGTCGCATGCGACTATCCTCCGATAATGTAGACCGGCTTACTTTTCTGAAAATGAACAAGGCATGGATCTCGCCAGAATTTGTCTGTCCGTTTTCAGATTAAATAACTGGTTCGCAACGTTATCCATGTCTCCTGTTATGTTCATCTTTCTACCACCTGAACTCTACTCCCTGGGCTACAACACTGGCAGTTGCTGCTCAGAAGTGTCGTGTCCACAGACCAATACACAAGCTATAGTGTTACTGGCGTTCAGTAATGTCAGCTGTTCCCCTGCTGTGTGAACGGCAAAAAGTCATGCTGCCTCCACCCTGTTGTCTTCTCATCCCTGGGCTTCAACACCGCCAGTTGTTGCTCGGAAGTGTCATTGGCACGGGTGCTCACTCCTGCCCAGACTGGTTACAGCACGCCATCTGTTTCCTGTCAGTGTAAACGTCACTTAGCCTCCAATAAGTTGTCCTGTCGTGTTGCGGTCGGGTTAGCCGACTCTATGGTGCTTGGAGTTTAGGTGCTTCCTATGTGTGCTGCGGGATATGCAAATAAAGGCTGTTTCCGTTGTGACAATAGGACAATCACCCACTGTAGTACTGTGGGATTCGGTAACTGCGGCCGGCTCGCGGCCTGTCAACTTAAATTTCCATGGGTACCTTCTGCTACCCGTCCGGGTTCCAGTACCGTCAGCTGGTTTCCTCCGCAGTGCCTTTGCCCTAGGTGCCCCATCTCGGTATCCGAGTTCCAGCAACGTCTGCTGGTCCTTGGTAGTGCTTTGGAGCACAGGGACCTCCTGCTTAGTAAACCCTGTCCCAGTAACGTCAGCTGGTCCTCGGTTGTGCCATTGGTCTTTTCTCTGCTGCCCCTCCGGGTTCCAGCACAGTCACGGGGCCCTTACTTGATTGGCCCTTTTCTTCTGTACCCCTCCGGGTCCAGTCCGCAATGGGGTTTTCCGCAGTGTTTTCCCTTT